>RCUC01152018.1:0-16679 GCA_003697995.1 Taxidea taxus jeffersonii | reverse complement strand
AAATATTTTATTTATTTATTTGATAGACAGAGATCACAAGTAGGCAGAGAGGCAGAGAGAGAGAGGAGGAAGCAGGCTGTTCGCAGAACAGAGAGCCCCATGCGGGGCTCAATCCCACGACCCCAGGATCATGACCTGAGCTTGAGGCAGCGGCTTTAACCCACTGAGCCACCCAGGCTCCCCTTAAATAGGTATTTTAAAAGAACATGTGAGATTATACATATAATATATATAATTACATTTAAGCATGTGTAGAAATAATTTTATATATAATATATTGGAGAAGTATATACAATATTTTCTAAAAAGAAGGAAATTTTGCTATTTGTGGTAACATGGATAAATCTGGAGGGCATTATTTAAAATTAGCCAGATAGACAAAGACTAATACTACATGGTATCACTTATATGAGAAAAAAAAAAAAAAAGTCAGACTCATAAAAAACAACTCTGTGGTTAACCAGGGGTTGGGAGTTAGAGAAATGGGAGAAAGGAACACATATTCAACTACAAGATGTGTAAGTTCTTAGGATCTAATTTATAGCATGGTGACTATAGCTGATACTATAGGATCAAGTATAGTATAGTTAGTGCTATACTGTATAACTCAAGTGTGCTAAGAGAGTTGGTAAATGTTCTCACACACACAAAAAAGGTAAGTTTGTAAGGTGATGAATGCGTTAATTAACTTGGTTATGGGAATCTTTCCACAATGTGTATGTATATCAAATCACTAACTTGTACAATTCAAATGTATTATAATTTTATTTGTCAGTTACATCTCAATAAAGCTGAAAAAAAAATAATGGTGAAATTATTTCCTGGAGCATTGGTACAACTCACTGTATAGATCTTGTTTCAGATCATATTGGAAAGAAGCACAAGCATACACAAACAGAAAAAGTTCTTAAATCCTATTTAGGTAGTTTTTTAAATAAAGGCAAATGAATAAACTGGAAATAACAGAGAAATTGGATGCACAAGGCCTACACTGCAGTCTTGGGTCTGTCTGTTCAAGTGTAGACCAGTGGTGAAGTTAAAGGAAAGAGTTTGATGTGAGTAGAAATTGGGACACAGTCTGGGGACATCTACAGTGGTCCAGATAGAAGTAAAAACTAGCATCATAAAAATAGCCATTGGAGAGGAGGGGATAGATAATAAAAATACATATGAAGTGGGATCAAGATTTATAGAATCAATTAAATAGAATGCAGGTTGATGGAGGGAAGTGGGAAAAGAAAGGTTAAGGGTAATGACTCAGAGGTTTAAGGCTTGGGCCAAAGGCTGGATGGTGACATCATAAGGAATATTTGCAAAGAGACAACAGTTGGTAGGGACAAAATTAGTCCAGTTTTAGACTCAATGGATTGAGAATCTTCATGGGTTTCTATAGATAGTTTTTAATCCTTATAGAAATAAATATTTTTTCAAGGAAAAGAAAATCAAATAGGTCTGCAAGTTTTTGACCATTTCAACATTGATAGATTAAGTATATTATATATATTTCTTTTGTAAAAGTTGAATACTGTATGTTTGTTCCTTTAAGTTTTATAGCCCTTACTTTTAAGAATGGAATTCTAATACAAGCCACTGTTCCTGTCAAATACATCTGTCAGTAATGGCAGAAAAGTCAGGAATAAAGGATCCAAGCTGCCAAGGAATTAGACCATTTGTCAAAAGGAAACAAAGGGAGCAATCTGCCAGTGACTGCCCCCTTGTGCTCAATGAGGGACAAAGGCAAATTATGCAATTTACCAATGTAAGATGGCAAAGTGTCAATGTCAAAACAGCATTATTCTAGTTGGAAAGAGAGTCCCAAGCTCTGATTTTATAGGTAAGCTCACTGGGGACCATGCAATCACAGGGCTCATTAACAAAGAAGTAGAACTAAAATTTAGATCTGACTCCTCAAACAAAATTATTTTTCCTCAACACCAAATTCAATTTCTTATAAATATGTTTCATGGATTCACAGTTACATTCCTAGTATGCATACCTTGTTTGTGCTTCAGTTATTAATGTGGAATCCATTACAAAATAAAGACAAAATAAAATAAAATAAAGGTTTTATACAATTGTAAACAATCCACCACCAAACAGAAGATAAATTAATGGAAAATGTGTTGCAATTGCTTTCAAGGTCATCCATACTCTATAAAAATGCGTAACCAAAAACCATAGGAAGAAATAGTTCATAAAACCAGAGTTACTTTGACTAAAAATGCTCACTCATTACCATAAATGAATAATTAACTAAAGCTTAGAGGGGTTGGGGAGAGCAGATTTTGGATTTCAACCCTTCCTCCACTTAACTCTCTTGGGACAAAGAGATTTCAGTATGGAACTGGGATTTTCCTTAAAGCTTTCCAATCAACTGTATTTTATTTAGACAGTCACATTGTCATTATTAAGCAAAAATGATTTTTATCCTTTGTGGCTCCATTTCTGTGAATCATTACTCAGCCTAATAAAAACGAAGGCATAACGTGTGCGTGATAAATATTCCCCTCTTATAGTGGCTTCCAAATCTTTTCTACAACATACTCAAGGCAATTACTATCAATTCACTGGCATATAAAATTAAACCCATTTGCCATCTTTGATTGAGTTTCACCCGCTGGCTATTGTTTTGTATATAAAAAACATATTTCCCAAACTTTATGATCCGCAAAACCATTTGAAGAATAAGCATGAAGCTGAGACACTAACAATAGATTAGAATAAATTTTAGCCCCCCCCAATTCCAAGATCCTGTATGGTAAACTGATATAAGTACAACTAATCCATTTGAAAAATGAGAAATCACATCATTTACTATCACCACACACATATATCATAAATGCAAACTGATTTGCTTACTCCCTTGAAGGCAATATATATATATTTTCTCGGTGTCTTCACAAAAATTAATGTACATCACAAACACTTTCCAATATATAACTAATACAATCAAGGAGAACATTTAATTAGCAATTAGTCTGATTAACATTCCTTGGAGACTAATTTGTTTTACCAGATGGCCTTCATAAAAATAATTCTTAGAGGATTTCTTTAAAAATCATCTAAGCTAATTATAAGATGTAGGAAGAGATAGAAATTTTAACAATCATACCAAGAATAAATTAAATTCAAGTTGTAAGTCTTCAAAATATGACTGGGAAGCAGAGAATGGCAAAAGGGAGTTTGTGGGCCTGCCCAGTGAGGATGGAGAGCTAAGAACCAGAACTGTTTGTTGAGAGGGCAAAATCCAGGCACTGAGCTGGAGGTGAGCAAGCTACATAAGAAAAGCAAATCTCAAATTAGACACTGAAAACTGAACTGGACCAAAGCCAAGGTAAGTTCCATAGCACAAAAGAAGAAAAGAGCAAGCAGGCACAGAGCCCAGAAATAATTCTGCTGAATACTGCCTGGCAGCCACATCAACTGACTTTGCCACAGGGCCACAACTAATGGTCTTTCCTCAGGCATGCACTTTGAGACACATTTCCAGAAGCTTTGATGGATTCTCTCTTACCCACAAAGAAGTGAGCTCACATTTATTGAATTCATACTTTTATCAGACATTGAACTAGAAGATTCATTACGTTATCCCAAGTGGCTTTGTCTTCACCCAAAAAGTTTTTCCCCCTCCTAACACACACTGCTACTACATTTCTTAGCCTTTTGGCAAGCAGGCACTGCAATAATACTGAGTTATGGCCAGTGGAATTTGGGGAAAAGTGATGCTTTCTAATATCATTTCACAAAAACTTTCCATTAGTGATCCACCACGTCTTCAACCATTTGCTGGTTGACAGAAGAGAAAATACAAGGACCTAGAGAGTGGGTCCCTGATGACCACAGATAATGTTTCCCTTCTCATGATTGCTCACAATGGACTGTTATTACATTAATAAAAAAATAAATTCTTATTGTGGGAAACTGGGGATTTAGCTTGCTATTGGAGATTAGCTTGCTATTGAAATTAGCTCCACTAGATTAGTTTGGAGATTTGGAGATTAGCATGCTATTAAAGCTAGCTCCCGTAAGACACCTATTTATCTAATTTAACAGTTACAATGATTTGTGGTAGTGGTATTTGGTACCACTACCAAATAGCGGTAGCCTATCTTAATGTAGATAAATCGGGAATTTAAACTCAATTATGTCAGACTAAAATCTATTCCTTCTCACCAAGTATTTCAGTAATCAATATATGAAAAAAAGGAAGATGTATGCTTTGTTTTGTTTTTTGAATTAAGTTCCCATAACAAATTAACCAATTTAAATTGTACAAGTCAATGGCATTAATACATTCAAAATATTATATAATTACCACATCTAACTAGTTCCAAAATATATTCACCCCCCAAAAGTAACCCTGTGCCCATTAAGTAATTATTTCCCATTTACCCCTATCTTATCCCCTGGCAACCAACAATCTGATTTCTGTCTCTGTGGATTTACATATTCTAGATATTTCATATAAATTGGATTATATGATATGTGACCTATTGTGTCTGGTTGCACTCACTTGGCATAATTGTTTTGAGGTTCAACCACAATGGAACAAATAACATTATCTCTTTTCTTTTATAGCTGAAAACTATTCTATTGTATACCACAATTTGTTTACCCATTCATCCACTGGATTATTTTCACCTTTTATCTGTGAGTAGTTCTTGATGAACATGCATGCATATATATTTGAGTAACCTGTCTATTCTTTTGGGTATTTCCTTAAAAGAGGAAATTGTGGGTGACATATGCTTTTGTTTAGCCTTTTTTTTTTTTTTTTTTTGTCAGAGAGAAGGAGAGAGAGAGAGCACACAAGCAGGCAGAGAGGCACGCAGAGGTGGAGAGAGAAACAGGCTTCCTGCCTAGCAAGGAGCCCATGCGGGACTCGATCCCAGGACCCTGGGATCATGACCTGAGCCGAAGGCAGCGGCTTAACCCACTGAGCCACCCAGATGTCCCTTTTGTTTAGCTTTTGAAGGAGCTCTCAAACTGTGCTCCCCAGCAGTTGTACCATTTCATATTCTTACCAGAAATATAAAAATGTTTCAATTTCTCCATGCCCTTACCAACACACTATGCCTTCCTTCTTACTAGACTAATACAACACTTCATACCCACTATAATTTTAACAAAAATAACAACAACAAAACAACAAACCAACTACAATTAACAAGTATAGGGTGAGTCTCTTGGATATATATTTTTATCTGTCCTGACAATTGCTGCCTTTTGGAAAGTTTATTTCATTAACATTTAAAGTAATTTCTGATGAGGCAGGGTTTAATTCTCTCATTTTACTGTTTTCTGTATGTCTTATACTACTTTATTCCTCATTTCCTCTATGACTGCTTTGATTTGCATTTAATTGGCTGTTTTCTAGTGTGAAATTTTTATTCCCTTCTCATTTTCTTTTTGGTATATTCTTAGATATTTTCTTAGTGTTTGTTATGGGGATTACACTTAATATTCCAAATTTTTAACAATCTCTTTTTAATTGAAGCCCAGCTTCAGTATCATATTAAAACTGCTCCTATCCAGCTCTAGACTCTCTTTATGTTATTATTGTCACAAATTTTATATATCTTTATACATGATATTACCCTTAACATAGATTTATAATTTTATGCCTTTGTTTTTAAAATAATGTAAGAAATAAAAAGAGGAGATTGAATTTTTAATTCACACTTACTAGCGTTCTTTATTTCTTCAAGTGACTTTAAGTTATTGTGTAATTTTCTTTCATTTCAGCATGAAAATTTCCATTTAGTATTTCCTGTCGAACAAGTCTACCAGCTATGAAATTTTTCAGCTTTCATCTGAAAATGTCTTGATTTTGCCTTTATTTTTTGAAGGATAGTTTTTCCAGATATAGAATTCTTGGTTGATAGAATTTGTTTTCCTTTCAGCACTTAAAATATACCATCTTGTTCCCTTCCAGTGTCCACAGTTTCTGATGAGAGATTTACTTAATCTTATTGAAGATCCCTTTGTATGCGAAAGATCACTTATCTTTTGCTGCTTTTAAGATTCTCTTTGTCGCTGAACAATTTGATTATAATGTGTCTTGGTGCAAATGTCTTTGTTTATTCTTCTTGTAGTTCATCGAGTTTCTTGAATGTGTAGATTTATATCTTTAATCAAATTTGGTACGTTTTAGCCATTGTTTCTTCCAATATTCTCTCTGCCCCTTTCTCTCACTCATCCTTCTGGGATTCCCATTTTGCATATGCTGGTATGCTTGATGGTTTCTTAGGCTTTGCACATTTTTCTTCATTTTGTTTCTCTCATATTAGATAATTTCACTGACCTATCTTCAAGTTTGTTGATTCTTTCTTTTGCCTACTTAAATCTGTTTTTGAACCCTCTGCCGAGAGTGGCTCTATATTGGGGCACTTCTTCGATGCTTAGCCATCCTGTTTAGAATTCTACCTTACCTTCACCTCCTGTTTGACAGAGCCAATAGACCAGCCAGAGGTGAATACTTAGGGTCTTTTCAGATATTTTCTGAGCATGTGTAATGCACTGGACATGTCTGTCACTTTCTAATTTCTCTAAAGTGTATATACAGGCACTTTTCAATGGCCTAATTTCCTGAAGAAACTCCTGTCCCAGCTTTTCCTCCCAGGCTTTCAGTGCTATATTGTTTGCCTCAGCTATAAGCTTTTTTCTCAAGTGCTGTAGGTCATTCATTTGTCTTGCATATTTTTTGAGAAACGCCCACTGGCTTTTCATCCTAAGTGAGTTCTAAGTTATGCCAAATAAAGACAAGCACCTTGTATCACTCTTTCAGGTAGCTCCCAGACAGGTAAATAGATAAGCACAGTTCTTCAGAATACAGTCTTTTTTTTTTCCCCCAGAATCAGGGAGCAATACCCTTTGCAGGGAACAAAAGCTTCAGGAATTCCACCAACCTGGATAAGAGAGTGTGGCTAGGACAAGTAAAAATGCCATGAAGTTTTTCGACCACTTTTAAGTTACTTCTTCTTGATTCAACATTCATTTGGTTGCTATAAAGATTTGATTGTTTCCAGAGTCATAACAAGCCTGATTCTGACAGATTTTGTTTGATTTTCTCAATGTTTCTCTGATGTACAGGCCCTTGGAGCTACATTCCCCTCCATCTTGGCTGACGCCATTCAACATGTGGTTTTCAAATGATACTGGTTAAAAATGTAATGGTCCTAAATGAAGCCATACCCTTGATCTAGATATTCTTTATTACCACATGATTATCAAATTAGCTAGTGTACCACAAACATCACCTAATTAGAGTCCCCAAATAAGTAGAATGTGAACAACAAATAAAAACACAGTTATGGGATGGGTTTGCTGGTGAGTTTTAGCCAGGAAACAAACTAAACAAAACAAGACATTTTTGCAAATAAATAAGAAAAAAATGTATTTATTGGCCTATCCAAATACATTATTGGTGGGGGCGGGGGGAAGGCCAGGTTCAGGAATCTGAACTTTAAAATATCTACTAAATATGGATGATAGTTAGTGGCTGATCCAGGATATGTACATACCTTTATTTATCTCCTTCACAATCCCCATCCCCACCCTACTCAGTGGAGGAGGTAGTGGTGGGCAGGAATTTAGTGAGCCACTGAACACATCTTATTCCTTAACTTTTTTCATTAAAACAAGTGAGAAGAAAGCCCCTGAAGAAGAAGAGAATACCAAATGTATCTCCACAAAACAGGAGAGAAACATTCCAGACATTACTCAAATGAGAAATGCACTTCAGTTATTGCATTTCAATTTTTGAAAGGCAAAGAGTCTCCAATTTTTCCAGAGATAACATTTAAAAATGTAATACATTTTTGTCAGAAAATTAGGTTCTGACCTGTATTATGGAGAAAATTATAAAAGCATGGTATAAATTTATTTCTGACCTCACTTGATAAAATAACAATGTCAAAGTTTAATATATAGATACATATATATACATATATACATGTATACACCCATACTCTTATATACACATTATAAACACACATATACATATATGTATTTATACAACCATATGTGTTATGCTGCTTATACTTTCTTCTGTCCTTATAGTTATTATTCTACATAAACTTAAGCAAAAGTGAATTAATATACACACAACATATGTTCCTTTTAATTTAATAGATGGAGGCATACTATGCACACAGTACTGTACATTGCTTTAAGCTATTCTAAGACATTTTGAACATACATGAAAGTGAGGAAAACCACACACTAAGTCCCTGTGTACTTATCACAAAACTTCAACAATCATCAACTTAATCTCATCTATGACACAGCCTCTCTTCTACCTCTTAAAAACACTGGGTTTTTTTTTTGAAGCAAATGCCCATCATCCTGTTATTTTTATCTATAAATATTTCTGATTATCACCCTAAAAGATTTTAAAAATCAAACAAATCATGCTTAAACAAATAAACAGTAATACCTAAATATCACCAATATCCAGTGTTTGCATTTCCAGTTGTCTCAAAAGTGAGTGTCTTTGTGTATATGTTGTTATGACCATGTGAGAGTGTGTCTGAAGGACAAATTCCTATAGGTCTTATCCATAACTGTTTCAAAGGTTTCCCCCCCTAGTTTGCCCTTTTTTCCTTAACTTTGTTACACTTTTTCAATATTGCATTTTTTTCATTTATGGATAGTCACCTTATCTGTATTTCTTTTATTATTTTTTGGTTTATTTAAATTATTTGATTATATTTTGTTGGTCCCTAAAATGTATTTTCTGAAACATAACTTTTAATAGCAACAAATAAGGAACACTATCAATTCTCCTATCAATAATTTGTTTAACCATTTCCTGTTATTGTTTGCAATCTATTTTTTTCTTGCTACTAGACATCGTTGCTCAGTACAAATTTGAAATTATGCCATTATTTGCATTATTGATGCTACTAGTTAACCATTATTTATAGTTATCAGCATGTACCCTAAAACATATATAATGAAATAATTTGTAATATAGATTTTGTTTTCTACTTGAACTTTTCAGAATTTTCTTCCAAATTGTTAGAAGAAAATAGCACTTTGGAAGTATCTTTTGCTCTGGTTTACTGGGCAATAAAACACATGGAAAGTGAAACCATGCTGGCCACTATTTATTGAAATATCTTAATATTTCCTCTAAATGCCTTTGGTCATATAAATTACATGTATGATCTCTTGGGATATATTGAAAAATGGGCGGCTGGCTGAGAGCTGACCTTCCTGTTTGGACTGAGAATTCCTTTGTGTTGTCTGAGCAGTGATGAGGGAGGAGGGCCATTCACCAAACTCTTTCTGATTGACTGGACTTCACCTTTGCCTTTTCTGAGGAACTTTGTTTCTGCAAATCAGGAAGGACCTAACTTGATTTTTAAACACAGTTTTGTCCCCTGAATTCATGCATGTGTGTGTCAATACATCATGTTGTCTCACCCCTCAGTTCCTGAAAACTGATGAACATTTCCCAAATTTGTTGCTGAAGATTTTTTTTTTTTCTGCTTTGCATCATTCTCTTTCTTACTATAGCTACCCCTTTAAGCAAACTACTTAATTCAGAGACCAATACACATTTAGCTATGACTGACAGGCCTCAAGGAAATAGGATTCATTTGGATTGGATTGAGACCAAATGAGTGCCGTTTTGGAGCTTATGGTAAGTCTGGCTGGTTTAAAGAAAGCTGGTAAGACAGCTTGAAATTCAAACTTCAGAGCAAACTATTGGAGACCTTCAATACTGAGCCCAAACCCTACTTCCAGCTTTATAAACTGCTGTTCTAACCTCTCCACCTGGTCAGTAGAAGTAGAAAAAAACCTGTGAAAATTCACTCTTTCCTGGGCTCAGTGTCAAACACCATAAGCACATCCCCATTGAATCTTCACAACCACCCTGAAGAATGGATATGGTCTTCCTCGTGTATGGATGAGATAATGCAGTCATAGAAAAAAAATTAAGTAGTTTAACCAGGCCATACTATCCTAGTATAAAATATAAAAGTGATGTTGAATGCAGATTAGTCTGCCCTCTGAATCTGTGCTCTCCTATCAATAATTTATGCTGCTTTGATGAGTTTCTAAATAGCACATGCTTGAGCCATCTTGGACTGTAAACCTTTACCTATACTCAGGTACATACTTCTTGTACATATACCTGTACACACCTGTAAGCTTTTCTTCTTTGTGCTTTTCCCTTTGCTTAAGATTCTTACTCCTTCTCTTTTTGAAGAACTCCTATTCATTCTTCAACACCCACCAAAAATATGACTTCTTCCTTGAAGCCTTCCCTTAATTCTACAGACATAACCAATAGTTCTCTCCTTTGTTGTTCCACAACACTTTATACACAGTGAAATGTAATATCTTCCTAGTTTCATCATTTGTTTCCTCCCAAGGCAGGTTTCCTGTCTTATTTGCTGTTGTATTTCCAACCTATAATATGGCTCTTGATAAAAAGTAAACACAGAAAAAGTATTCCTTAAGTTCAATCATCAAACCATGAAGAAGTCAATCAGATGATAAAGTAATTACTGCTTGCAGGCACTAGCTGAAGACAGAGCATATGATGCTAATTTGCCTGATCCATTAGATCTTCAGAAAGGCCCATGGGAGTAAAGGATTCTTCATAGTCAGAAACACAAGATGATAGCTTTCACTTAGGGTGATGTCAGGGTTAATTTGGGATTCAGTAGATACCTTTGTCTGTACCAAGTTAGTCCTGCCTTTGCTCTGCTAGAGGTAAGAGAGAATGAAAAGAAGAGCTGGATGGATGATGTCTGCAGCTTTCACCTGGGAGATGTGTGGTCTGAGTAAGGGGATCAGTAAGCAGATTCTGTCTTCCTCACTAATCTCTGCGTACTTTTTGGTCTCACATTTGATCTGTTAAGACTTTCTCTAGCTGGTAGTTTAACACAGAAGTTTGTATGAAAAATAACCCTATACTTTCAATAAGGAAGGGTTTCTATTCACATGAGCATTTCCTGAATTTTTTTTTTGGTCTGGGTTTAAGAGACTAGTGACAAGGAACAGTCAAATGTGTAATGAAATTGACCAATTTTAGTGATCTTGACTGTTACTGTATTGCTTTTGGTTGGGGGGAGAGAAATGACAGACCCAAAACCCCCAGAGCAAGGTGAAGCTGTTCATGAGTTAAAAAACAAATGTTGAGATTATAACTTTCCAAGCTTTGAGGGGAAAAGGAAAGCACAAGGAGACCTAACCAACCCAGTCTGACCCAAATAACTTAGTGCTTTCCTGAACCACAGTCCAGTTGCTAAGTCTTCTGGGTAGGGACCATGAAGCCAGAGCTGGAAGGAGCAAGTGTATGTGTGCCATGGAAAGTTAATCCTTAGTGTTGATTTTGCAGCTAAGAAGATGACTATCTTTTATTTGTGTCCTTAAAAACAGTCATGAAATTCAGTTGGTCTTCTTCCTTTACCCTAAATGTTTGACATTTGGCAAGTAAGTGGACCTCAACTATAAATAACTTTAAAAAGTGTAGTTTCCCATATGAATAACCTTTAACTTTAACATTTGCAAGTTTGAACAATTTTTTTCACAAAGCAAATAAATAAATAAATAAATAAATAAATAAGAAAGAAAATACTTGGATTTATTTAAAGAAAAACTTAAAAGTATGTGAAGAGCTATTTTTCCTTTTATATATTTACTCTTTATCTCAATAGTAAATGTGATCAATAATTACAGTCTGCAAAGTTAAATATGACTGATTCAATTTGAATGATGAACTCAACCTCATGGTAATGAAATGACTCAGTCATGAATTTTTATTATTGGTCAAAAAGCCCCTTGTAAGTAAAAGTTACAAAAAAACAAGAATCTCAAAACTCATCTGGCAACCAACTTAGAAATGTTTCAGATAAAAATCATCAACGGCTGCTAGAACTATTAGATGGAAAGTTTGACAATAAACAGAATATTTACATTGTCTCAAGATACTTCTCCACAAGACAAATATTAATTACGAGTGGGAAACAGTAACTTTACAAAGGAGAAGTCTGGCAGATATCATCTTTATCAGGTCTTAAAACTTAACCATTATCAGTAATGAGGTAAATAAACACTGTGTGCCTCCCAATATTATGCACCAAGAATGACAAACCTCACTTCTATGATATTTGTGGTAAAATGAATAACCTATATTTAACTATGAGGAAAAATGAGACAAACAATAATTAGGGATCTTACACAAAATAACTTGCATGAACTCTTCAAAAATATCAAAATTACAATGCCTGAGGAACTATTGCAGATTTTAGAAGACCAAAAAGAAATGACAACAAAATGTAACGTATTATCTTGGGCTGGATACTATACCATAAAAACAAAATTATTTTATTTTAAAGATGTTAGTAGGACAGTTAGTTAAATTCAAGCAAAGTGTATAAAATAAATAATAGTATTGTTTTCAATATTAACGTTCACATTTAAATAATTGCACGATAGTTATATAAGAGAATGTCTTTATTTTTAAGAAATACATAATTAAATATTTAAGGGTCATTATGTTATTATTTTACCCCTAAACAGTTCAGAAATAGAAATGACATGTATTAAAAATGAATCTTTGTGTGTGTGTGTGTGTGTGTGTGTGTGTGTGTGGAGAGAGAGAGAGAGGGAGAAAATAACAAAGCAAATACAGTAAAATGTTAATATCTGGGAGTTCTGTGTGGCAAGCAAATAGAGATGATAATTTTTCATACTATTTTTTATTTTCTGTAAGTCTGAAATGATTTTATTAATTCAATCATTTTATTCAGTAATTTCATGTTCAATTATCTCACAAAAATATCCCTCAGAGACCAGGCCTCATTCTCTGACAGAAAACCATGATCACACAGCTGGTTCGGGGCAAATCTAAATCTTAAGAGTCTGAGGCTTGCCCCATGACAGCATGTGTTTCTGTACAAATATAAAACTGGTTTCAAGAGAGCTTCATAGAACTTCTAACTCAAAACATTATAGGACCACAGTGTCATGGCAAAAATGAGCTTAGCAAAATAAGTCAATCGGAGAAAGACAACTATCATATGATCTCCCTGATATGAGGAAGTGGAGATGCAACGGGTGTGGGGGTTAAGGGGGTAGGAAAAGAATAAATGAAATAAGATGGGATCAGGAGGGAGACAAACCAAAAGAGACTCTTAATGTCATAAAACAAACTGAGGGGGGTGGGGGGAGGGGTGTTGGGAGAGGGTAGTGGGGTTACATTATATGTTTAAATAAAATTTTTTTTTAAAAAGTGAAAAAAAAATGAGCTTTTACTTCGCTGCTCTTAACAGCTTCTTTTTAGGAGTAGCCTAGTTGACATTACACTCTTGGCCTAGGACATGGGAGAGCCCTTTCATCCCTCCCTCATTCTCCCATTATAGTTACACATACATGGGGATTTGGGGAGAACAGATCCTATGAAATTCTCCCATCCCCTCAAAATTAAAGACTTCTAGCTGGTGTTTGTGTGTGTTCAAATTTCAGTTCCTCCCCTTTAAAACTTCTGTGACCTTGGGCAAATTACTTAGCCTATATTTCTATAAAATATAATAATATATTCATTATAATAAAAATAATTATAGTATCTGCCTTTAGGAGTATTGGGATTAAATGTGATAAGTTTTATAAAGTACTTAGCATGGAGCCTGGCACATGGTAAGTTCTTAGAATATGGAGAGTTGTTATTTTTATGACTAAAATGGTAGCTGGTACAGATTTTCATTCCTAGGAAAAGTGAATTAAAAAATGATTCAGTTGCTGGTGGATTTTGCATGTGTCCATGGCATTAACTCTCAAATACCCACAAATAGCTAATATTTTGGCCAGAAGCAGTCATACAATGGCTATCTTACCTCCTTCTCCATTAAAGAAATTGATCATTAAACTAGAAAGAGAATGAAAGGCAACCTAAATGACCATCAGCAGGGAACTTTATATAACTTTATTGGAGTGATAAAAAAAAAACAATTAAGGAGAATGAGATAGATGAAAGTATACTGGAATGGAAAGATATCTGATTCATTTTGGGAAGAGGAAAGAAGCAAATGCAACAATAGAATCTATACTATGTTTGCAATTTGTAAAAATGTGCTCAAGGAGTAGTCTAAATAATGTATTCTTGCTTTTGTTTCCCATGCCTGAAGAGACATATCTAGAAAAATGTTTTTACAGCTGATGTCAAAGAAGTTACTGCCTAATGTTTTCTTCTAGGAATTTTATGGTTTCAGGTCTCACATTTAAGTCTTTAATCCATTTTGAGTTTATTTCTTTTGAGTGTAGCTGTCCAGTTTTCCCAGAGCCATTCATTCAAGAGACTGTCTTTTCCTTATTGCAAATTCTTGCTTCCTTTGTCATGACTTAATTGACCAAGCATGTGTTTATTTCTGGGCTTTCTATTCTGTTCCATTGATCTATGTGTCTATTTTTGTACCAGTTCCATAGTGTTTTGATTACTAAAGCTTTGTAGTATATTTTTTAAAAGGGGATTATAATACCTCCAGCTTTCTTCTTTTTTAAGATTGCATTGGATATTTGGGCTCCTTATAGTTCCATACAAAGTTTCATATTATTTGTTCCAGTTCTGTGAAAAATGTTGTTGATATTTTGATAGGGGTTGCTTTAGGTAGTATAGGCATTTTAATGATATTGGTTCTTCCAATCCATGAGCATGGAATATATTTTCAGTTTGTTTCTGTGATCTTCAATTTTTTTCATCAGTGCTATATACAGTTTTCAGAGTACAGGTTTTTCGCCTCCTTGGACAAGCTTATTCCTAAGTATTTCATTCTATTGGGTGCAATTGTAAATGAGATTGTTTTCTTAATGTCTCTTCCTGCTACTTCATTATTAGCTTATAAAAATGCAACAGACTTCTGTATACTAATTTTGTTTCCTGTGATTTTACTTAATTCATTTATCAGATCTTAAAGTGTATTTTTGGTGGAATCTTTATGTTTTTCATTTTCTATGTATAGTATCATGTCATCTGCATGTGGTGAAAATTTTACTTCTTGCTTATCAATTTGGGTGCTTTTAATTATTTTTCTTGTCTGATTGCTATGGCTAGAACATAAAGTACTAAAAAGCTTTTTGCACAGCAAAAGAAACCATCAACAAAACAAAACAAAGATGACCTACTAAATGGGAGAAGATATTTACAAATGATACATCTGATAAGGGGTTAACATCTAAAATATATAAAGAACTTACATAACACAATACCAAAAACAACAACAACAAAACAAGAGCCCACCAAAAAACCCCCCAAAACAAAAACCAATCTGATTAAAATTGGACAGAGGACCTAGATAGTTTTTTTTTTCCAAAGAAGACATTCAGATATCCAACAAACACATGAAAAGATACTCAACATCACTAATCATCAGGGAAATACAAATCAAAACCACAATGAGATGTTTCCTTACACTTGTCAAAATGCCTAAAATAAAAAAACACAAGAAATAACAAGTGTTGGTGCAGATATGAAGAATAACGAATACTCCCACACTGTTGGTGGGAACACAAATTGGTGCAGCTACTGTAGAAAACAGTATGGGGATTCCTCAGAAAATTGAAAGTAGAATTATCCAGTAAATCCACTACTGGGTGTTTACCCAAAGAATAAGAAAACACTAATTTCAAAATATACACATATCCCTATGTTTATTGTAGCATCATTTACAATAGCCAAGATATGGACACCATCCAAGTGTTCATCCACAGATGAATGGATAAAGAAGGTGTACAATACATTGTATTCCATACAATGGAATATTACTTAGCCATAAAAAATGAGATTTTGCCATTTGCAAAAACATGGATAGACCTATAGGGTTTAATGCTAAGTGAAATAAATTAGAGAAAGACAACTATTTTATAATTTCACTCAGATGTGGAATTTAAGAAATACACCAAATGAACACACAAGGAAAAAAATAGACAACAAACAAACAAAAACCAAACTCTTAAATATAGAGAACAAGCTGGTGGTTACCAGAGGGAAAGTAGGTGGGGGAATGAGTGAACTAGATAAAGAGGATTAAGCATAAACTTATCTTGATAAACACTAAGCAATGTCTAGAATTGTAGATAATCATTATACTATACACCTGAAACTATTATAACACTGTGTGTTAATTATACTTCAAAAAAATATGCACAAGAAAAGGAATGAGATAATTACATTAAAACAATTAAGAATAACTGGGAATGAGATGGGAAGAGGGTAGAAAACATTCAAATTCCACCTTATATATTACTATCTATAGTTTTTTGGTCATTTCAATATTAAGCATTCATAATAAGGCTACCACACATGCTGTTGAAAGTTTCTTCTTGTGTGTGTGTGTGTTTATATATATATTTCTATCAATTCAGCACTGTAATAGCTCTGATTGGTTCCTGATGGTATCACAGGAATTGTCAATGCTACTAGTTAGTGGGTCAGCCATTATTCCCAGAGTCCCATGCCAGCTTGTCACACTGAGTCTGGGAAAGAAGGGAGAAAACCAAACAAAACTCAGCAACCAATAGCAGTGGAGAGTATTTTAGCATTCATCTGCTTTCTCAACTTTACCTTTTAGTTAGCAAAACAAGTACAATAGAAAATATAATACTTTATAACATTATTATTATTCTGGTTGCTGGTTAAAATCTGAATCAATTTGGAAAAAGAGGAT
>RCUC01152017.1:0-32856 GCA_003697995.1 Taxidea taxus jeffersonii | reverse complement strand
AAAAAAAAATCTTCTGCAAAGAAGTGAGCTAATATAACCATTTTCCAGACATTTGGACTCTTAAGTTCATATTTACATTATTGTTATGGCGTCAATAATGTAATTAAGCAATGGTTTTGTCTTCCAGACAAAGGCCATCACAAACCCTGGCTAGACTCTCCTCTTCCTGGTAATAGGGGTCGTGTTCACATACACAAAATTTGGAATAGTGCACCTTGGCCTTGTGGTGGCCAAACTCCAAACTCTTGAGTCAATGATTTTTAATTATTTTAGACCATATTTGTTGAAGATATTAAAATAAAATTCAGATTTTGAAAAAAAATAGTAATCATATTTTGAAAGAGGTTTCTGCAAAAGATAATTCAGGAAAAGTCATGCTTCTTTTGGGGTCAGGGTTTTACCATTCTATTAAGTAACTAGAGAAAGTAACAATTAGAGATAGATACATGTCTTAGTAGATTGCTAATGTTTAAAGGCTGGTGGTGGAAGAGGACTGGATTTGCTAATAATCCTAAAAAGTAACTTCTTATAGTATAAAGTAAAATACTGGTAAAATCAGAAAATGAAAACTGATATAAAATTCAGCCTGTGTTGGAGTCATTGAATTCATTATCAACAATTCTATTTATTATTTAGTCTTAATGTTTTCTTGTGCTGTAAATATATAGTTACTTGCATATACGTTCTTTACAACTTGTAGTGAATTCTCTTCTATAAGAAGAAGAATTCTCATCTATAAGAACTACTTAAATGCTATGAATTTAAATTTCTAAATGCTATTTTCTCCATGATCAAAAATATAACACATTTTTACACTCTCAGAATATTTTTACCTAATTAAAGTACTTTACATGCACAATAAACTTTTAAAAATTTACATTTTAACATATGCCCATTGCTACCCAAAAACCCCAAATAACACCCTTTGATTATGCTGAACCAACGGAAATGTGCATAGCTATAAGAGTTCCCTAGTGCCCAAGCTGTGATATATGACCTTGCACTCTTGCACAAAATTGAATAATTCAGGAGTAGACACCTGATCCTTAGATTATTCCTTTCAAGGATTTACATTTGAAATAGAGAGAAGCAAACTAAATGTCCATGATGAAGCAAACTAAATGTCCATGATGAACTGTTGATGGGATTGCATAAAAAGGAAGGCTCATGCATCCCTAGTTATTCACTTGTTTTGTTTTTTTATTCTGCATATCTCTGAACATAAAGGTAACATCCTTTACCATTATTATACTAGACTGTGAAAAAAAAAAAAATCTGGCTATTGCTAAGGACAGGTAGAACGTCTTTCCAGTCTGGTCACTAAACAAATACCCTTGAAAAGATAGCTCAGGATCAAAGTTCAGTTGGAGGAAGTGAGGTAGCTGGAATTTATAAGACGCTATATCTGAGAAATTGCCACATGGGCCTCCTTGAGTCTTTTGCTGAGTCCTAATTTTTAAATGAAGAGAAGAAACACCACAAGACTTTGCAAAAAACAATTCTCAAGGAAAGAAGAAATCCTGGAAAAAGAACATCTAAGAGGGAGTTATGCAAGATCATGGAAAGAGTACCTCAGTTCTGAATCCTCCAAAAAGGACCTTGGAAAGGACCCTCTGATCTTTGAATATTGGCAATGATATATTGCCACCACCATTTTAGTTTTAACCTGAGAAAAATAGATTTTTGCCAAAACATAAAGACCTGCGCTAAAGAGAAATTATACTGGACACTTGTCAAAAATGGCAAGACAGATTTTATTCAAGCTACTGCAGTAAAGGACAGAGACCTTAATACAGAACTGAACACAACTTCACTGAAACAAAAGGCTGGAGAGTTTTTAAGTGCTGGGCTGAGGTAGTAGAAAAGCACCAGAGTATATTAGTCAGTGTGATTAAGCCATCTGTGTTTGCTAATTAGTGCCGATTAAAGAGGTCCTTACCTTCCCTCAGAAGGAGATAGGGGTGCTAGCTTTTTTGATGACTATATTTCAAAGGGATGGTTCCTAGATCTTTGAAAAAGGCATTCCTATGTTGTAAAACTGGCTGGAGGCTGGGAGGAAATTTACATCTCAAAGGACAGAAAAACAATTTACAATGGAAAGTTTTCCAAAGTAAATATTCTAAGAAGAGGGGAGTCCAGGACAAGAAGAAACCTGTCATAAGTTTAGTCAAGCTGATGGGAATGTTAAGGTGGTTTAAGTTGCTTGTATTGAATTGTGTATTGCTCCAGGTGCACCACTCCCAAGGATAGTGTGAGAGAATAGGAAGCTGCTTTACAAAAGTCAAGTCTCTTCACAGAGTAACCAATCTGGCAGGAACTCTCGAGAGTCTCTCTCCTATCTGATCACTTCCATCCCCTAAAATCCAAACATTCACATTGTTCTTCCAGGACAACCCATCTTAATCCCCTTAACTGAGCCCAGATTTGAATAAAGAAGTTAAATGGGTTGTAGGTACCTGGTCACTCCTGCTTCCATTCTGCAGCAGCATAGAAGCCTCTGAGGTAAGATACCACACTACTAATTTCCTTTTAATGTTTTAAAATGTATTTTTAGTGATAGAAGAGTTAAAAAAATAATTCCAACAGCAATAAGCGCAAAATACAAACTAATCTCTTAAAAAGTTAAGTTGCCACATTCAGTATCAATTCTCTACATTCAAATCACTTGTATTTAATTGTTAAGTGTTACATAAGAGATCTTTTTAATTTGCTACCTGTATGTCTGTTAAGTGGACAGAATGATACAAGAAGACGTAATGATATGGGAAGCCATCATTTAACCTGATGATGCTGTTGGTCATCAGTCTGCTTCTGTTAGTATATCATGATTCCTTTTGTTTGTTTGTTTGTTTTTTCCAGTCATCGCTCTCCAGTGTTGAGGATCCAATAGAATTCTATCTATGTATATACTGTCAGCCACAAAAATACATCACAATTCTTAAACCAGATTTAGAGATTTAAAAGGAACTAATGTAGAATTGAGCAAAATACCTAGCTGACCCAATCACATACTGGAGGCACAAGAATAATTGTATTTCAGAAAATATTCTCTAAGAAATACAGAGCTATCATAATTCTACAAACCAAACACTGGAGGCACTTTCTGGACCTGGTCATAGGAGGGGAAACCCAAACATGTAAGTCTTACTCAGTTACTGAGAGAGGTCAAATCTGGCAGAAGTGTGGTACCTGGGTTTGTAGAACATTGTATAGGAAAGGAGGAAGCTATACAGATAAAGTTCCATAAGTCTCCAGAGAAGTCCCTTTGACTCGTTGGGGACCAAACAAACAACCAAACCAAAAAACAGGAATAGGCATACAAAAGTCAAGGGTAGAAATACACTTAAAATAATCAGAAATAACTGTAAGTCCCTCTGCTACATGTATTCTGTGTTTTGCTTTGTTTTTAGTATTAACAGTTTTGCTTTCTGTATTTTAATGGATCAAAGAAAAAGAAACATTGAAAAGACACTGAGCAACTTCTGTTTACAAAACTTGAATGACACAAATGATTTTGTCACCTCAAAGAATACAAATGAGTAAAGATGAGTTATTGTTTTGAAGAAAAAAATGGTTTTATATGAACTGTCTTTAATGAAGACAATAAAGGATTATCCTGAGGAAAATTCTCACCTGCTCAGTATCTACCCTGCAAGCAAATCCAATTCATTAAGGCAGTTCAGATACGTCATAAGGAATAGTCGACCTCTGGACTCTGAGATGTTTAGCCACAAGAACTACCAAAGGGGGTCCAAATGGAGTCCTGATACTAAAGATCATTAAGCCTAGGACTGAGGACCATCTGTTTGAGATACTTATATGCTCATTTTTTTTAATGAGAAAACTGAATAGTTGAAGTGCTGAGAGCAAAAGGGCAAGGCAATGTCTATTACTGAAGATTTTCAGATTGCTGAATTAAAGTGCTTGTTTCAGTGGAGCAGAGGGATTTAACAGCCAAAATCACACTCGACTATGCATGAAATGAGACACCCTTTAAAAAATGGCCGAAAACGCCAATTCCTCCATTTTAAATCCCCACATTGTTTAAAGTAATTGATTCAAACTTTGGAAAACGAACTCAGAATTTTGTAAAATGAACAACCTCAATCCAAATAATCTAAATATGGAGTGGCCTTTATAATTTAAAAAGTAATACTGGGATGTGAATGACTCCATTGCGACTCACAGTGTGTCACTAGGCAACACATAATGATTTAAAAGACCCTTTTGACATTGAGAAGAGAATGTTTCAAATAGCAGAAATGAATAAAATGAAAGAAACTGATAATTGTTCTACCTGCTGTACTTCACTATACTCTCACAATGTTCCCATCATTCCTTACACACATTCTTCATCTAGATAACCAACAGAAGTTTCTCTTAAGGCAAATGTGTTAGCTTGACATTTGGCACAGGTGATACTTACAAATGCCTTACCTCTTGGCCTCCATCTATGGGATTGATATAAAGGGCAAATTCATACTAAAGAGTGTACTAAGTAACGTATTAAGTGTTCTTTTCAGAAGTTAGATTCATGGAAAGTACAGAGATATAAGGCATGAGTCATACAGGCTACGGTGTTAATGTAAGTAATTCAAATGATGCTTCAGTTATAGGAACACAGGACATTGAAGGATAGACACTATAAATCATCACTATAAATAAAGATTACCTATAACAGTCACTAATTGATATATATCATGTTAATACAAATTTATAAATTCTTATTTTTGTATGCACCCTAAACTTATATGTGGGGGGATGCTAGCTCGTTACAAATATTTTCATGTTTTTTCATAGTCTCTACTATCTTTCCGTTTTACTAAAAAATGAAAAAACATTTCCTTTAAATGTTGATTCACTCAATGAATAGGTTTATAAAATAAGCTTATTTTCAATATATGTTTTTACTTTGATTTATACGAGAAAACAAAATCAGCATAGAGCTCTTTAGATTTTCATTCCATCATAGTTACTTATATGTGCAAATACATAGAAAAGTTTAGTCACACAGTTAGGCAGCTAATTGTGTTGAAAATACAATTGCATGCTCACAATGATAATCGTGCCCCTAGGGTGTACACTTCTGTTTCAGAGCTATTTTTAGGCCCTCAGGAACTTCAGCCACCTCTTGGCTCTTGGAAAACAATGTCAAAACCCAGCTAACTAAATGTGAGCTAGCATTTATTTCAAAGCCACAAAACTAAATTTGATGGCAAAGTAATGGTAAGTAAGTAAAAGTTTAAAAGCTGGCAACTGTGAACATGACAAATAGGAAGGCTCCTGCCATCAATTTTCTATGTATACAGTGAATAGCTATATTACATATGGAACTGATGTTCTTCACAGTAGGAAAATAATCATTTATATTGCAAACCCTTAACTTGATAGGAACATTTCCTTTCTATTTTCATTGTTTGTCAAAAAAATATTTGGCACAGAAAGATCCTGAGATTGTAGTTGTTTATCTAGTACCCATGCTAAAGTAGATACATTAAAGTGTTAAGAATTTAAGAATGTTCTCCAGGGAGAAAAAAAGGAAATCCTGAAATTTCTCTATACATGTGGCATATTATTTCTTCACTATTCTAGTTCAAATTTTGCATTCTAGAATCAATTCTCTTATCCATTTACCCTTAAAAATATCCTCTCTAATCTCATGCAAGACTTTAAATATTCTCAAGTGGACTCTTAAACTCTGCATTATTTTTTTAAATTTCCTTTGTGCATACTAGTGTTTAGAAAGAGAAGTTAAAGAGAATTAAGATTAACTTTTTAAACTGAAATTAGCTGAAAACTTTATAAAAAATAATTTTCTGTACTTTACATTATTCTGTACCAATTGATAAATGCAATGGTTTTCTTTCATTTTATTTTGCTATCTTGTACTGTAAGATTTTCTGTCTGGAAGTACTTCAGAACATATCAATGTTTTATAATTTTGATCTGTTATCCTTTTTTTGGTTTGTTTGTTACCATCAATCATTTTATGGAAGAGCTGCGTAGTCATTTGCTTAGGAAAGAAGTTTTGAAAATATGGAAAATAAGATTATTTCCAATAAGAGAATTTAAGTGACAGGAATTTAAGAACTCCTTCAGCTAGGCATTTTCCAATAGTGGTACTGCACCATGTCAATGGCATTTTCAGTGAAATTTCTTTCAGAACACAGGTATCTGGGAGATGAGTATCAATAATGATATCAATTATTTATTTATGGGCCTACTAGGGATCAGGCAGTGTGTTGAGTGCTTTCCAAGCATTATATTTACTCCTTATAAGGAAGTTGCAAGGCAAGCATTATTATTCCCATTGTATAAATTATAAGCAAAGGCTTAGAACATTTTTCCAAGTTATAAAACTAGTAAGTGGTAGAAGTAATATTCCAACTTAAGGATTCACTGTCTTTTTTTTTTTTTATCCCTAAATAAAGTTGTAGGTACCTGGTCCTCAGGTCAGGTGTCAAGTGACACCTTAGACGGGAGACCTGAGCATGGGGAAGTGTACCTAATATAGTATCATGGTACTTTCCCTGACATTTTCAGGCATTCTGAATCCATGTGAATCCAAATATTTATTCACTAAAATCATCATCATCTTCATCATCATCAATATCATCATCTCATATTTCTTTTATAATCATTGCAGTTCAGATTTATTCTTCATAGAGAAGTCCTTCTTCGTGATCACAGGATTCCTTTTCTGGAAGGTCATTGTCCATTTTGTTAAGTATGTAATAGAATATAATACGGGATGGGCCACCTGGGTGGCTCAGTCAGTTGAGCGTTAGACATTTGATTTTGTCTCAGATCATGATCTCCAGGTAGTGGGACTGAGCCCTGCATGGGGCTCCATGTCAGGCTTCTTGCTCAGCACAGAGTCTGCTTCTTTCTCTCTCTCTGCCCCTTCCCTAAATTGCACACATAATCTCTCTCTCTCTCTCTCTCTCAAATAAATAAATAAATCTTTTTTTTAAAGTATATGTTATGGAATAGTGCTCTGTGTAAGCCACTAGTCTTTACCTCTCCCTGTGGAGAACCTAAATATTTCTCATATTTCAGGAAATAAAATCATAAAAAATCTAGAAAAGCACTATCACATGTCAGGATGTAAATGAAAGAATGAATGAGGAAATGAACGAATGAATGAATATGTCTCAAACCCAATTGGATGAAAACAATTTAATTTTTTTCTGAAGGAAGAGAGTTAATATCAAGCATACTTGGAAGGTTTCTAGTGTTCTCAAATTCAAACTGAATTTTTAAGAAATTTTATTCATTTTATATAACATC
The DNA here is from genome assembly GCA_003697995.1 of Taxidea taxus jeffersonii. Lineage (NCBI taxonomy): Eukaryota > Metazoa > Chordata > Mammalia > Carnivora > Mustelidae > Taxidea > Taxidea taxus. The sequence continues at coordinate 25,566 of RCUC01152017.1, read as the reverse complement.
CTATGAGTCATTAAATGCAAATAATTTGACTGTACATTAAATTACTAAATTACTTGGACTCGAAATATACAAGCTATTCCTCATGCCAGTTTTCATTAGAAACTCTCGTGCCATATTTTGTAATTTAGCCATTATCATCAAATAGATATTGCATGGCTGGTTAAATGGGGCATGATTCCAAGCACACACACACAAATAAAAATATAGAAAACCACTTCATTGGTGGCTTGCAAAAAATGGAAGATAAGTGAATACATACTTTCCTTATTCTTATCCAATTTCTGAGTATCCAAAATTTATCCACCCTTTGTCTAGCTATTTGATAATAACTTTGGAAGTCTTCTTTATGCAAAAAGAACTACAAGAAGTTAAAAATCTATGAAACCATCTCTATCTTCCAGATATTGTTTTAGAGATCAAGACAATCATCATTAACATCCCCACAGTTATGTGCCAGTTGCCCCAAATAGTCTTCCTTCACACAATTTTTTTGAATATTACCTACTCATAAAATTCCCTGCTTTCAAAAATTTCAGGTTTCCTTTCTAATAATAGAGTTTATTCAAAAGTAAGTCCCAAATCATTCACATGGCACAAAGTACTGAGTATAAACAAGGTCTAGTTAAGTGAGTTGGAAAACTCCATTATGTCCCTGACAGCAATGATTCTCAAAATATGGTCCACGGCTTCAGGGACAGGTGTGGTCCCTGAGAACCCATTAAGGCATCTGCAAAGTCAAACTATTCTCATAATAATACTTTTATTTGCCTTTTTTGCTCTTATTTTTCCATGAGTTTCCTTGTTTTTTTTTCCAGAGGCTATATGAGGTGATAACACAAGAGATTCAATGCAGAAGCAGATATCCAGCTGTCTTCTATTGAGCGCAACATTAAATAGATTCACAAAATGTAAGATAATGCCATACTTTTCACCAGATCACTTATCCTGAAACTGTAGTTACTGTCCATAAAATGTTATTTACTGGACTTATAATGAGTTTAATTAGAGTTATTTCAAAAATAAATATTTTTAAAGTTTCTCAATTTTAATTTCCAATATAGTAACTATCAATAAATATAATGCATATAACAAAGGTTCTTTGGAGTTTTCAATAATTCTTAAGAATAAATAGTCCTGAGTCCAAAAAGTTTGAGAATTGCTGCTTTTAAGCATCTATCAAGAAGATAAATACTGATAAGCTTATGAATGAGAACAGCAACTATCAGTCATTGAGTTTGTCCAGTCAGCTAGCCATTTTATATACATTATATAATTTAATCTTCCAAAGAATTATAAACCAGATACTGCTTTTCTCTTTTTATGGGACAGAAATCTACAACTCAGTGTGGTCAGGAGTTTCACCCAGAGGTGATTAGAGGAACCACTGGGCTTTGAAACATGTCTGACTAAATTTGAACTTTGTAGTTCAAATTTAGTACAGTTTTAACTGTAATACTACTCATCTTCAAGAAAGACTCAAAAACTTGTTATATGAACACATGAAAATATCAAAGTCACAAGTCACTAGGAAAATGCAAATTAAAATCCCAAGGAGATACCATTTTATATCTACTATAAGGACCATAATAAGTAAGCCAGGGGATAAGAAATATTAATAAGTGTGTGAAGAAACAGAGAACTCTTATATATTGCTGGTGGGAATGTAAAAGACTTCATAAAACAGTCTACTAGTCCCTCAAGCAGTTGGGGAGTTACCATATGATCCATTTATTTCATTCCTAGGTATGTATCCAAGACAAATGATGCATATGTCCATGAAAAAACTTATAAACAAATGTTGATAATAGCATTATTCATAATAGCCCCAGTATAGAAACAACCCCAAATGTTCATCAACTGATGAATGGTTAATAAAATGTATTATAGCCACACAATGAAATATTATGCATCCATAAAAAAGAATGAAGATCTGATAGATGTTACAACATGGATAAGCCTCAAGAATATTATGCTAAATGAATTGGTTAAGCGTCTGACTCTTGGTTTCAGCTCAGGTCAGGATTTCATAGTCATGAGATCAAGCCCCACATCTGGCTGATCGGGGAGGCTGCTTAAGACGCTCTCTCTTCTCTCCCTCTGCCCTTGCTCTCTCAAAAAATAAATTAACTAATTAAACTAAAAAAATATGCTAGATGAAATAAGCCATTCACATATAATATGATTCCACCTAAAAGAAAGGTTCTGAAAGGCAAATTTAAAGAGACTGAAAAAATAAAAATAAAAATAGCTAAGTGATTTCCTGGGGCTGGGGGTAGAAGTAAGGAACAACAGTAAGTAGGTATGAAGAATTTTACTGTGGTAATGAAAGTACCCTAACATAGATTCAGTGATGGCTGCACTATTCAGTAAATACACTAAACATCACTGGGTTGTATACTTTGAATGCTGAATTTTATGATATATACAATATGCTTCAATAAAAGTGCTTAAAAAATGCCATATGGGTTTATTGACATCTGTTTGGAAAGGTCTCCCACTACCAATTACTGAAAAAGTTTATAGTAGTTAAAGAAATATAACCTATGCATTCAGTGATAATAAGGAAAAAGAAGCAAATACAGTGATTTAAAGCCTTATAGAGATAGGGAGAAAACACAAAAATAAGGTCAATACAAAACAAAGATGGGAATGAAAACTTAAATAGAAAAGAGTCTGAGAATGATGAGGCAAAAAACAGAGAGCCAAGATGATACTGTTACTTCAAAATTCTAGGGACATCTGGGTAGCTTAGTTAGTTAAATGGCTGCCTTTGGCTCAGGTAATGATCCCAGGGTCCTCGTATCGAGCCCCACATTGCACTCCCTACTTGATGGTCAGCCTGCTTCTCCCTCTCCACTGCTTGTGCTCTCTCTCTCTAATGAATAAGTAAAATCTTTTAAAAAATTCTGAAGGTGGGGCCCCTGGGTGGCACAGTCTGTTGAGCCTTGGACTCACTCAGGTCATGATCTTAGGTTCCTGAGGATGAGCCCTGTGTCAGGCTCCCCACTCAGCAGGGAGTCTGCTTGAGATTCTCTTTTTCTCTCTCTGCCCGTCCCCACTCCTCATGTGTAACTTCTTCTCTTTTTCTCTCAAATAAATAAATAAATCTTTAAAAAAAAATTTCTGAAGGCAGATTGGTACTGGGTAGATTAGAACAACTTTAGTCCAAAGCATTGTGAAAATAAATATCATCGAGACTCCAAAATTTTCATTTCCTTTGACCCAGGGAATTCCTGCTATGGGAATTTATCATAAAGAAATTATTTTAGATATAGGAAAATGAAAAAAAATGTTTTGCACAAAATAATTAAAATGGAAATCTTTGTCATTATTTGCTATGATGGAAAAATTGACAACTACCTACAGTTGTTAAGAAGAATAATAATACAGTAATTTACTGTACCCACATATGAATTATTATGTAATAATTAAATTGATGTTACCAATGCAATTGTGATAAAGGAAAATACTTATGCCAGAATGTTTAATATCAAAGGCAAAATACAGAATTATACACAGGATGGCCTTAGGTAGAGCAACATAGAAAAAGGACTGAAAATTAATATCCCAAAATATATATTTTAAACTTTCAAAACATACAACTAAAAATGTTTTTCTTTTTTTCCTGAGTTCTGGAAGGATAAGGGATTAACTTTTTTTTTTTCTTTTAAAAATTTTTGAGGGAATTCCTAGAATTTTTAAAATTTGCATGTGTTAAATTTATTTATTTTTTAAAAGATTTTATTTATTTATTTGACAAAGAGAGATCACAAGTAGGCAGAGAGGCAGGCAGAGAGAAAGGAGGAAGCAGGCTCCCTGCCAAGCAGAGAGCCCAATTTGGGGCTAGATCCCAGGACCCTGAGATCATGACCTGAGCCAAAGGCAGAGGCTTTAACCCACTGAGCCCAGGCACCCCCATGTGTTAAATTTATGATAAAGATTGTTTACTTGAATAGTTTTAAAGATATACTGTTAATTCATACATCCATTGAATTGAGCCTAACAGAATAACAATCTTAGTTTAAGTTTCTGCTTTTATGTAAGTCTGGAAATATAAGAGTGATTCAAGAAAAAAAAATAAAAATAAGAAGAAGGAGAAGGAAAAGAAATCCTAGAGACTTAAGGGAAGATACTATTTTGTAGAGACCTAAGGAATAGGGGTCATTTAGTTTAGACAGATAAGTATAAGGTGGTATTTCATTGCCTGCAAACATATATAAATGGAAACCTGAGGCAAAACAATGCCAGGCCTCAGTTATTGTAAGATGTATGAAAACAAGATTAAGAGGTAGTGACATTTTAGATAAGGGCTAAATTACTTCATGGAAAAGTTGATTACAATTTGGAAAGACAACTAAAGGAATTAAAGAAATCACTATTCATAAAGGTTCCTTGACTGTCTCAGTTAACCAATAACTTCTTTTGTTTTAAGTTAGGGAGAGAGGGCCTTTGCATAGAGGTGTCAGTGAGACATAGCAGTTTAAGTAGTGAGTCTTTGGAATCAAATGACATGACTGTGGACCCTGAGGTTTTTACTTACCTTTACTAATGTTCAGTTTCTTGATCTGATATTATTAGCATCTACCTTTACCAACAGAAATTATTATTTTTGTTAAGACAATTAAATGAGCTAACACAAGAAACACATGCATTCCTAAACACAGGGAGTCACACATGTTAATTCGTTCTTTAAAATTAACCTCTGTTATTGAAAGCAATTGACTCACAGAAGTCTCAGTGAGAAATAAGAAGTAAAACATAAACTTAATTTAGTTAACTATTAAAAAGCAAGTTTGTAAAGATCACATTTATTTCAAAGCAAACAATAGAAAAAAATGGCACTGGCATGATTAATATTTAAATCAAACTTTAATTTCTATATCATAAACCTAAAAATTGCTATTTCTTAGAAATATTTTGTAGAATCAGTAGGGAATTTTATGAATTTTGATTTCTTCCTTTGACAAGATAAAAAAAAATATTGGGAAAGAGAAAGAAAAAAAAGCTGAAATAGAAAGATAGCTGAATAGTAAAGGAAAGATAAATAAATTCAGTCAGGATAAACTATCATGTCCTGCATGGTTTCTCAACCCCCAAATTGCTTTTACCTCTACAGATGGTATCATAGACATCTTCCTGTTTATGGAAAGTTCAGTCTGGCCTTAGGGTAATTCTAGTAACTAGACTTCTGGTTTACCCATGAGAACAATGCATCACTTTCTATTCTATTTTAGTAACTTGAATTCTTCATTGCTAGAGTTCCTTGGTGGATCTCCTCATTTCACTGGTCTTTTGCTGGATCTGTCTTAGAATTCTGTCTTTACCCTTGAAATATAGCCCAATAACCAGAGCCTTGCAGACTTCCCTCCTGCTATTGTCATTTGACTTCATAGTTATACTACATGTACCAGTAATGCCAATGATTGTGCACACCTATTACATATGCATAGTATAGTGTAGGGTTATATTTTGGGGTCTTGGTTGACACTAACTGCTTGCATAAATTACCACCTATTATTGACACTACATACGTGTTCAAGAAACTCAACTTCCCTTGCCTGATTGTTTTTCTTGACTTATAATATTGGTTGTTATACTGTTTCTCCAAACCCAAATACTGATAGCACCTAAAAGGTCATATCTGGTATATAAAGTCTCAACTCCACTAGGGCATTTTTCCATTATGGATGGCAATTCCGTTCTGTTCAGTTCCAGAGTTAAAATTGAGATTCAGGGAGGCCAAGGAGACATAAGTCCTTCAGGTGATTACACTCTAATTTTTCCAACAAATTATGTTATTTTTTCTATAGTGTATTTTTAATAGACTATTAGGGTAATGGTAACTGGAATCACCTTCAGAAATATGCCTTTGTCAGCAAAATGGAATCCCAATGTCTTTATAAGGACAAGCAGAGAAACACTAAATGCTATTGAGTATGAGTTCTGAGTTCTTCCTGAGTACTACCTGTTTTCATGGTGATTGTCAGGGATGCTTTTCTGAGACAAACATGCTCATTGATGAGTTAAAGGTAGATGAAAAGAGATGATAAAACCAGTTTCCATTTAGGAAACTATAAACACCTCAGCAACCATCTAATTTCTTATGCCATTATTCCAGTAAATTATGAGCTATCAAAACTGCACACGTTTTGAAAGTTTACTAAATGCAAATAAAGTCGTCTACTTGCCATGCTGTAACTTAAGATACTAAAGGACTTAAAAAAATAAATTCAGTGGAAGCAAAACCTGATATCTTTGGGTGTCAGAGGCTATTTTGACTGAGCTCATTTCAAATTATAACATCAGCAAAATTAAGCTATTAAAGCTCCAAATAAAAAAGTATTGTTAGTTCTAAGAAGAAATAGGACTAATTGGATACTTATATGACTCCTAAGCTGTATATCTTAAATGTGTGGCTCATCAGTACTTATTACTAGAGTTGGCAGAAATAATGGACATAGCAAATTGCACTTCTAGACTTTATGCAAAGTGTTTGAGGTTATCTTCCTATTTGAGTCTCAGAATAAAGTCTAAGAAAACAGATGTAAACACACAGACTTTAAAATGCATCATTACATTTGCTGTTACCTTTTCATACTTGTTTTTGCAATGATGCATGGTAAATGAGTCTCATAAATTAAAATTCCAATAGAAAATAAACATTTTCTATAGCCTACTTAAGCATATGGAATTGGGTGACTTCATTGGAAAAAAAATACCAATAATATACAGACTCTTAAAGACAAGTTGAAGGAAATTGAGGATGGCTGCTGAGCCTGAGGGCTGTTCAGGGCATAGTTTCCCATCACTGGCATTATGCTCAGAAGGGTAAAAATATGTGGACATTGAATGATAAGTCTTCAGAAATCATAGCAAGATAATTAATATTTCTGTTACCTTCATGAAGAGACATAATTGTGTGTTTGTGTGATCTATAATGTGCATCATATTACTTCAAAATAATGAGCTTGCAGTATGAAAAGCGCTTATAATTCATGGAAGATCACATGGACTTCAAAAAGGGAACAGAGATTCTAATTCACTTCTATCTGATTCTTCGGTACATATAGTAGTTCTTATCTAGGTCCTAGATTGCACTACATTCTTGCAATAAATATTAATGTCTAACTGTGCTATGTAGTAAATGGTGTTCCACAAAGTTTCTGGACTAAATCAGTGAAATGTGCTGTCTTTGAAGCTTGGGTTCATGTCTTCATCATTGTTTTCCCAGAGCTCAGAAAAATGACTGTCATAGATTAATCATTGAATAAAAAAAGTAATTGAATAAATAATTGAACAAATTAAAAATGCATTCATTTAGAAATTTGCACATATTTATAAATACTAGCATTCAAAATAAGACATTTCTAAACTTATGAAAGCTCTGGATTGTTCAAATCCATAATTAATGTAGAAATGAGAGACAATACGGGAAAATTTTCTATGTAAAAGAAATCATTATCTTCCACAGATTCAACAGAATTTTAGAGAACAATGTTGTTGTACAAAATATATGAAATATCAGTTTCTTACTATGATTGTCAATAAAGAAGAGCTTCTCCTAATTAATATTAATTAATAATATATTGCATGTATTATCTACATGCAATAAAAGAAATGAGATCTATATTATAAATATTGGTCATATAATTTATTAATTCTTTGATTTATTCACTAAGAGAAATGGACTATTTAAGGTACTGTTATTGTACAAACTATATCACAGGATCTTTCTTCTTTCTTCAGTATTTTAGATTTAGTCTTTAATATTCTGTAATATCTAAAAGATATTATATTTGATGAATTGTTTGTTTAGTGACAATTGAATTCCAAAGAATTATTTGGATTACTTGTTGATGGAAAACTGTGTGCAAAATGCACCAAAAATCTTTCCACTGTATTACTTTAATCACCCCAACAAATCTACCATGAGGTCACCATTTTGTACACATGAGTATTAAGTTTCAGAAAGTTTAAGCACTTTACCTAAAGAAACAAAAACAGTCAGTGACAGAGTTGTAAGTCAAGAAAAGCTCTTGCGATTTTCAAATGCAGTAATTTTCACTCTGCCATAATATTTCTATATATTGATTTTTGTGTATATTTGTATGTTTCAAATTTTAAAAGTTAAAAAAAATAAAAAATCCTCCCATTATTTAATTACTTACATAAACCTAAGTTCACACATCCCTACTCTATAGTCTTTAACATTGTCTGTCTATGGTTCCAAACCCAAACAGCCTCTTTTTAAAAAGTGTATAATTTCTGTAGACAAATTGACCAATGATGGTGGCAACAGACAGAAGTCATCAGGTTTGAAAGCCAATTGGTATGACCACAGGCTTCTCGTATTCTATCCCTCCTGGTTCTAGTATTCCAGCATTATCCAAATATAAACATGAATGTTTTCTTGCCCACAAGTATCGAGCAAACATGTTTCTTTTATGGAAACTTGAAAGAGTGAAGAACTTCTAGTCCTACACTAACTATACTTAATTTAATAATAGATGTTTTAGGAAGTATATTAGTGGTAAGCCACAGGTAAATTTCAAAGTAGAGGAGAGTGATGGAGTTGAAGGAGAAGAGCAGACAAAGGGGTTAGGATTTTTAGTAACTTTAAGAACATATATAGTGCATAGTCTTTATATTTTCAGGCATAGAATTTTTGTTGGAATTCTCAACCACAAGTGCTTCTGTTGAGATAATAGTGTCACTAAATAAGAATATGTGATGGGAACAAAAGCAAAATGCCAGAAGACACAATAAAGGCTAGGTTGTTGTTTAGAGACAATTTGGCCTGCTGCAGCAGAATTTGTGAATGGCTTCTACAAAATCTACACTGTCATCAAAACACCAAATCCACATTGCCTCTGAAAAATATTAACCAAAAGTATCAAAGATAAAAATGCTTATTTATATGTTGACTGATGACTGAGGTTAAATCAGGCAGTATGAATGGCCGATAGACTCTTCTATGTCATTATTCCTACCATTTCATTCTGAGGAATTTATATTATATTATATTATATTATATTACATTATTATTAATAGTTTGAAACCATTTCCAAGCTGCTAAGAGGAAGTTTTTTTCCCCTCTAAATAAGTATGAGAAATACCTATTTTTGAGAAGAAATGTACTCAAAAGAGCTGGAAACTTGGGAATTTGGTATGACCCTAAAAAAAAAGGGGGGGGGTGCGATTTTACTTTGTTAAGTAGCATCTGGTTGAGTTTTTCATGAAACTGTAAGACTAATTTTTTGGAAGTCCTCTATATAATGACAAGCTATATACAAAGAAAAAGAAGTAAAGCAGAAGGAAGTTTCTGAATCATATTAAAACATCCAGCATCTAAACTAAAATGCTAACTGATGCTACCTTTGAAACTATAACCTCTTTTCCTCATATTAGAAAGTATGTACAAAACATCCTCCAATTTGTTGCAATGTAGCCAATTAAATGGCATAATAAGTATATTTAAGTATTTTTGTAAAAATTATTACTAGGTAGCTTACCTCATGATAGAAGTTTTGAATGACTGTAACAACTGAATCAGAGACTTTTGCTTGCAGTTTTATGATGGAAAATTTGAATGACTAAATTACTACAAAGCAATTTACATAAAACACTGTTTTTACCACATTTCTCAGATCTAAATAAGAAAAAAGATGTATTGAGAAAAGAAAAAAGGAAGAGTTGCAGCTAACCATGGAAGGCAAGATTGCATTTGTGGGCACTTGTCCATACTAGCACTGCAACTGGACATCTAGAATTAGGTAAGAGAAAAATGAAGATGATGAAACTAAAATCTTGAGTATGTATACTTGGGACTCTGGAATGGAGCTAATGTGGTCTGAGATCTGCAGAAGCAAGTGTCATAATTGCCAGCATGTCTTGCACTAGGTGAATTGATTAATAGACTATGATACATCTAGGCAATGGAATATTAGTTATATATATGACATTCTGGAAAGGGAAAAACTATGGAGACAGTAAAAGGTCTGTGGCTGCTCAGGGTCAGGAGAAAGGGTGGAACAAATAGGCAGAGCACAGATTTTTATGGTAGTGAAACTACTCTGTATGCTCTAATGGTAGGTCATGTTCTTACACATTTGTCCAAATCCATAAAACATACAACACCAAAAGTGAATCCCAATGCAAACTATAATTTTTGGGTGCTAATGATGGCCAATGTAGATCTATCAATTGCAATAAATCTATTTTTCTGGTGAGGGATATTGATAATGGAGGAAGTTATACATGTGTCAGGTCAAGAAGTAATGGAAAAATCTCTGTACCATCTCAGAATTGCTGTGAAACTAAAACTGTTCTTAAAAACAACAACAACAGCAGCAATCCGTGAGTTGGGAAAATGATATGAAGAAATTATCTGGTTTACAGTACAGAAAAAAGTATGAAATAATATGGAAGCTTGAGGTTAAAAATATGGTGGATAACATGAGAGCATCTTCATGTATACTATCAAATTCTCAGGAGGAAAGAATAGAGAGAATAGAAAAAATTAAAAGTTTGAGTAGAGAATAACTAGGAATTTTCTGAAACTCATTAAAAACATCATTTCACAGATAGGAAAAATATATACCAAGTAGTAAATAAAATAAAAATAAAAACATAATTAAGAATATCATACTGAAGCTGTAATATGCCAAAGACAAAAAGAAAATCTTAAAAGCACCAAGAACACCTAAAAATTAAAAAGAACTAGTCTGGGAGCAAACTTGGAAAGGGATACTGACATTAACACTTTGCCTCCTATACCTATTCTTTCCTCAATGCTTTGCTGCTAACATGAAGACATAATAACTCCATCTTAGGTAAAATGTGCTGGCAGAATTAATTAATCAATCAACCAATCAATTAATCTATTCTTTTTCTTTAATCAGCCCTAGAACAGTAGTTAAAAGAACAGGCTTTGAAGAACATACTTGTATTTCAACATTGATCCTATCTCTTAATTAACTATTTATTAGCACATATTTAAACAAGTCACATAATCCTGGTGAACTTCAGTTTCTTCAAGTATACAAGGTATATTATTCTATAATAGCATGTTTGTGGGGCTTTTTCCTGGACATAGAAAACAAAATATATGGGAAGTCTCAGGTTGACCAATACTAAATCATCTTATGGGTTAAATAGTTGAATATCAGTTGTTTTATTTAGGGCAACTTAATATTGAAATGATAAATCTGGTTTTGATTAAAGAATCAAGTTTACTTTTAAGTTGGTATACAATAAAATACTACTAATCTACTAATACTATAATACTACTAATCAAGTTTACATTTAAATTGGTATATAATACAATACTATTATTTATTTATTTATTTTTAGTAAGCTCTATGCCCAATGTGGAGCTTCAACTCATGATCCCTAGATCAAGAATCGTGGGCTCTGCTAGCTGAGCTAGCCAGGTGCCCTGTGACTAAGTTTTTTTGTTTGTTTGTTTGTTTGTGGTTTTTTTAAAAATATTTATTTATTTATTTGAGAGACAGAGAGGGAGAGAGAGAGAGCATCAATGGGAGGGACTGAGGGAAAGGGGCAGTGGAAAAGGGAGAGGGAATCTCAAGTAGACCCCATGCTGAACGTGAAGCTTGACTCAGGGCTCAATTCCATGACCCTGAGATCAAGACCTGAGCCAAAACCAAGAGTGGGGTGCTTAACCCACTACACCATCCAGGCAGGTCTAAACAAACTATTTTTTTTTTAAGATTTTATTTATTTATTTGACAGACAGAGATCACAAGTAGGCAGAGAGGCAGGCAGAGAGGGGAGGAAGCAGGCTCCCCGCCGAGCAGAGAGCCTAATATGGGGCTCGATCCCAGGACCCTGAGATCATGACCTGAGCCTAAGGCAGAGGCTTTAACCCACTGAGCCACCCAGGCGCCCCTAAACAAACTATTTTTTAAGAGGAAAATAAAAGCTACTTTAGACCTTACCTTCTACCCTATTAAAGTCTGTAGGGAGTTATTCTATGCATTACACATGTTTACTTTTTAAAGATGTGATAAAACTGACTAGAGTCAGATTTTATTAGAATGTACCCTAAATCTAATTATGTAACTACTTTTAAAATTAGGTCATGTATAGACTTCTCAAACAACAAAAACAATGGGGCTACTACTCTACAGATTTCATAAGGTTTAGGCATGTAGTTCATTGAAATCTATCAAGTATTTCATTGGTACATCAGACAGACTGTTCAGGTGGCCACCATGATACTCTTGATACACCATCTTCAGTCTGAGCATGAATTGTGACTTGTTTCTAACCAATAAATATGGCAAAATGGATGGAATGGGGTTGATTATGTGTACATGATTATGCAATTATATTATATAAGATTATAGTCTTGCTGAGTCTCTCTTCCTTGCTGGCTAAGAGAAGACAAGTAACTGTCTTGGAGAATTCTATATAGCAAGAACTGTTGGTAATCTCTAGGAGTTAAGAGCAACCTTTGGTAGATGGCCCAGAAGAAGAAACTGAAGCCCTCAGCCCTACAACCATGAGGAACTGAATTCTGCCAACAGGGTGAATGAGCTTGAAAAATAATCTTTCCTTAGTCAAATCTCATATAAGGCCACAACCCTGTCTGACAGCTTGACTTCTGCTTTGTAAGATTTTAAGAAGCGGATCCAGCTAAGCTTTGTCTGGAATTCTGACCCACAAAAACTATGGAATAATAAATGTATATTGTTTTAAGCTAATAACTCTGTTGTCATACTGTTACTCAGCAATAGATAACTTATACATCTAGAGAGAGAAAATAAATCACATAGAGGCTTGTGATAGAAAAGGTAGGTTATTCTTTTGAGAACCATTCACAAATTCCATGACTGCACTAACTTCTGTTTTGCAATAGTTGCAATCTTAAGAAAATTGCATTGTCAAAATGATCTTTAAAGAAATCTTTTCAATAGAAATCATTTCTACATTGACAATGGTCAAATGAGGAGGCCCTGAGTGGACAATTACTCATATTCTTCAACTCCCCAGGATGCCATGTTTCCTCTACCCCAACAATGTACAACACTGGTGGTTTGGAATTGTAAGATTCAGTGTAGAATTACTCTGTTTTTAGTGTAAACTGCCCTAGCTAGCAGACATAAATTGGATGTTTTGTCAAGAGTATTCTGTCCAGGTAACTGCAATATCCCTTTTGTGTGTGTGAAATAGTTCAAAGTGATTTAATTGGTTCTGCAGTGAGTATTCTTAGCTGCTCCCCTAAAAGATCCATAGGGTTGTATGTGGGGTCAAGAACCACAGAAGAAAGATTCAGGGCAGAGACAGAAAGGAGCCTGTGGTCTTTCTCCTGTCATTGCTCAAGCAAATAATTGAAGCATTCAATTTTCTCTGAGAAAGAAACTTTGATTATACTTTTTAGCTTTTGTCCACAAACAAAATGCAAAGCTTAAAAATGTCCTTTCTTGGTTGTATGGGTGGCTCAGTCATTAAGCATCTGCCTTTGGCTCAGCTCATGATGCCAGGGTCTTGGGATCAAGCTCCACATTAGGCTCCCGGCTCCAGAGGGAGCCTGTTTCTCCCTCTTCTTGTATTCCCTCTCTTGCTGTCTCTCTCTGTGTCAAATAAATAAAATCTTTTTTTTAAACAAATGTGCTTTCTTCCCCATCAAGGAATTGCGTGTTGAACAAATTTATGTGAATGAGGACAAGAAAGATAATTGCTGCCTCTTTGTCATGAATGGAGAATAACTCAAAAAGCAGCTCAGGGCAAAAGGGGGAGGAAGGAAGGAATGAAGGAACAAAGGAAGGAATGGACTCTCACTCTTATTGAAAAAGGATGGGAAATGGAAAGAAAATACTGATAAACAAATGCCTGGTAGAGAAATTGCTGAGAAATTGGGAAATATTTATTTTTCCCTCATTTCATGGTAACAGATAAAAAGAATCAATGCCATCTCAAGAGATTTCAATGGGTGATTGGCTTATTTACATATTAAACACAAGTTGGAGGGTTGTGTTTGGTCTTTGAGTATCCTAAATTTAACAGTATTTACATGTTTCCTCTTTTGAGATTTTACTTAGTGTACTCTACAAGAAAACAAAGCCCATCTATCCACAGAAGGACTCCTCTAGACCCTGTGGGAAAGATTCCAGAGTTTCATTAAAGATAAAACTGTCTGGATAACAACTCTTTGATAACTCAATAGTAAACAGCCATTCTTTAGTGATTACTCAAGTAAACATGAATTAATACACTGTGCCAAATTTTTTGTAAAATGTTTTTTTCTATGAAAATAAAAAAAAAGTATTTATGATTTTGTTACAAAGACCCAACAATGCATTTCCCATTCATAGCAGAAATCAACAGATCTTACTTCTACAAATCAGGGCACACGTCTGAAAATTAATCCTCTTTAGGATGTGATAATAATAGCCACTCCAATATCAATTCTTATTCATGGAAAATTTACTGTGTTCCAAATGCCCTGCTATCCCATTTAATATGTACAAGTTATAACAATCCATGAGATTGGTACTCTTACTTTCCTTGATTTTTCAGATGAGGAAAGTGAGTCTGGGGGAAGTTATGTAAGTTGCCCAAGGTGGCAGAATGGCATGAAGTGAAGTTGAGATTTGAATCAGCAGTCCGTTTTCTGAGTCCTTACTGTTAAATAACAACTACTTTTCAGGAAATATCTATGAGTCAATGTTGAAAACACAGAAATCTTGTCTTAAATTCAGCCAAGATCTTTTAAGAAGATGGTTGCTTGATAAGATTCATACCCTCTCTGCAATCAAAAGCTATAAAACCCAAAAATCTAAGTTAGATTTATGGTATGCCATAGGTAGATGGTTGGCAATCTGAATACATTGTAGATAATTACCAAAACAAACAAACAAATACACAAAATCTGTATGCTGCCATATTTAGTAACATGGTAGCTCTGGTATGGGGATGCCAAGACAATTTTGCAGCCAGGTGAGATGTGTAAGGTGATGTTTCCTAAATATGTGTGTGAAATCCTCTTACTTTCATCACCTTGTATTTCTTTTCAGGAGGGTTATGATCTATGTTCTTAATTTCTTAAATATATGTCATATACTGTTTTGTACCCCCCAAAAAAGGTCTGAAAAGCTAAATCATTTTATTACACAAGTAATACAGATTCAATTCAATTTAGCAAACATTTAGTGGTTTCCTATTATATGTTATCCAATATATGAGTTCAATATGGAATCAAATGTTAATATTACTAAGAGGTAACAATAGATATCATCACTGTCATCTTCATATAAGTATCATGAAGGAAGAACAGAATACCATAATAGAAAACAAGAGTAAGATATGGAGGATTTCAAGTTGACTTAGTTAAAGATTCCTAGAGCAGATGCCACTTAGTTGAGTTTTTAAATCTGAGTATAATTTAAGTATGCAAGAAAGGAAGTGACAAATGTAAAGGGATATTCCATTATACTTAGTAGGTAACAAGCTTCTAATTGGACCAGAATGAAGGTTCAGACATATATAGCTTGAGATCTTAGGGCCTATCCTCTAATGCTACCTAATTTCATAGACAGATCTATAACATGGAGCCCCTTCATAAGGAGGGAACATATATAGTGAATAATTGTGGTCAAAGCATAGAAAAAATATGTACAGCAAATTGGTAAACATCCGACTAAACCAAATCTGAAAGATAGAAGCACTCAAGCATGAAAATTCATAATGAAGGAAGAAGTCTCACACTAGGCAGTAAACACAGCAAATAGGGTGTAAAAGATGGAGAAAAACAGTAGTTTTCAGTATTGCATTGCTGTGGGGACTTCCACTCACCCACACCCATTTGTCTGATAACAGTGTATACTTTGAAATGAAAAGGGCTGTGTAACAAAATGTATCATTCTATCAAAAATATATTAGCTAAACAACATATTGTTATGGGCTATGTTCATATCCCACAAAACCTACTGAAGCACAGGGGCTTCTATAGTATGGAGAAAGTTCTATTTCTTAAGCTGAGCTATAGGTAACTGGGTGCTTATTTTATTATCATTATTATATAATCTTTTTATATTTCATTATGAATAAATATTGATTTTTTTAAAGATTTTATTTATTTATTTGACAGAGAGAGAGCACAAGTAGGCAGAGAGGCAGGCAGAGAGAGAGAGGAGGAAGCAGGCTCCCTGCTGAGCAGAGAACCTGACGCGGGGCTTGATCCCAGAACCCTGAGACCATGACCTGAGCAGAAGGCAGAGGCTTTAACCCACTGAGCCACCCAGGTGCCCCTGATTTTTTAAAAATCAGTTATAGTCTTAAAAATTATTGTATATGCTTCTGTATTTTTGTATCTTGATTTATGTCCCTCCGTAATATACTCTGAGGCACCTGGGTGGCTGTCAGCTGAGCTTCCAACTCTTGGTTTCAGCTCAGGTCATGATCTCAGGATCCTATGATTGAGCTCCTGCATGGGGCTCTATACTCAATGTGAAGTCTGTTTTGGATTGTCTCTCTCTCTCTCTCTCTCCCTGTCTCTCTGCCTCTCCCTCAGAATTGCACATGGGTGTCTGTATGTGTGCTCTCTCTAAAATAAATAAAGTCTTTAAAAAATTATATACTCTGAAGATTTCTCAGTATCATTAAAAATTCCTTGGTAAAAGTATTTTTAATGGTTGGAAAAAGTTCTATTTTAAGGTGCAGGATAGATATTGTTTGATACTTTCCTAACTGTCATTGCTATGGTATCAGAGTCATTTCTATTATAAAACTAGTGACTGTCTTAGGGCTCACAAAAATGGGTACAATTGCAAATTTATAAGTTCAAATACATATTTTTTTATGATTTTATTTATTTGTTTGACAGACAGAGATCACAAGTAGGCAGAGAGGCAGGCAGAGAGAGTGGGGGAAGCAGGCTCCCTGCTGCGCAGAGAGCCCGATGCGGGGCTCGATCCCAGGACCCTGGGATCATGACCTGAGCCGAAGGCAGAGGCTTTAACCCACTGAGCCACCCAGGCACCCCTCAAATACATATTTTTAATGTACTATATTCACAAGTCTTCCTTAGCCTGTTGGTTGCACAATTCACTGTGTTGAAGCAGACATCTGTTGATATGCACAAAAATAAAATATTGTTGTCTTGTTTTTGTCTTTTTCATACCCAGAGAATCGAGTAGTAGCTTTTGCCTGAGGGAGAACTGCAGAGAAATGAGCTGGTACATTTTTCTACCAAGAAGAAATAAATGAACATGGAATTGAAGTTATCCACATAAATTAGGACAGACAGCCGGTCAGTCTGTCCACCCATCCTGCTAGGGGAGCAACCAAACAAGAGTGAGATATCCTATTTGTTTCACCTTGTTTTCCTCTAGATTTTAGAGATTGATACAGACAAAAAAAAAAAAAAAAAAGTCAGGGAGGAGGATCTGGAGGCGAGTCAACACAGAGTTTCTGTAACAAGGGAAAAGGATCACTGAATTGAAATCTCAGGAGATGAAAATTTGTTTTAAAGGAATATATCAGGAAGCTTTTGTTTTGTTTTGCTATGGGATTGTGAAGAGAGAAGAGGAATAAAAAGAAAAGTGAAAGGCATAGAAATGTGAAGAGTGAGAAAAATAATCATCCATTTATCTATATGGGGGTCTCCATGACATTAGTAAAAATAGTGTGAACATTTAAAAAAATAAAAATCCCTTGGTAGTCAGTATCCAGAAAGAAACTGTGGCACTGGCTTCTGACACAAGACTACAAAGATATCAAGCCCTGCTTCCTTCTGTTTTATAAAGCACACTCTTCTGAACTATCTTGAAATATCTGAAATGTGTCCAAAGGTCTTTGAAAATCTGAATTACAGCAATTCTTTCAACTTGAATTTGAGAATAGGTCAGCTGAATTTTAAATATTTGCAACAATACAGTTAGAAGTAATTGAGCTGGAAGTCTGTACTTCAGAGTAAGTCGATCATTGAAAATTCCCTCCTCTGTTACCATCCTCTTCACTTCGGTAACTTTCTCAGCTTATTTGGAATTACCTTTATATTCATGGGCTCTGTGAAGACATTCTGCACCTTATTCCTTTAAGACTTAATTGCCCATCAGTATGGATAGTCATTGCAGGTTGGTTATCTCTCCTCTCCAAATTAACTGTGTGATCTTAATGCCATGTGCTTAAAGGACATATGCTTTTTCTTAGTGGCATCTCAGCACCCTGCATAGTGCTACAAGCACAAGAGGACTCATAAGTATTTGTTGAATGAAGAAGCATGGCAGCAGAAAGTGTGGTGTAATTCAAAGCATCCTTGATGGTAATCACTCCCAATATGGAATTACCAAAAAGTCAGCCAGCCTCAGACATTTACAGCTAATATCCTCTTTAATGAATTATCAAATAGACAGCCGTGCCCAGAAATGAGCATATACTGGACAGGTTCGGTTCATCAACAAACAGATCTGAAAGCCATGATAAAGCAAATTCAGTGAGTAGCCTATAAATTAAAAAAAAATGAATGTAACAACTAATTGTCCATCTATTATCAAAGACCCAGTATGTCAGAAACTCATTTTAGGGTAGTCTTTGGCTACTGTGTTTTTTTGCCAGTTTTGGTACCATGGCTGTTTTATGGTAGAAAGCCAAGATTTCTTGGATCCACCATTTATCTGGATCACACTGGGAAAATCACTAAATCAAAGTCTTAGATTTTTTAAATTTAAAATGAAAATAATATCACGCTATAGGCACCTATATGGTGCCTAGATGGCAAATGTAAATCACCTAGAACTACTTTTGATACACTGTAAATCCTGTAAATGCTATTTCTCTCTCAATCTTCAGAACAAAATAGCAGCAGCAGTGTGTGTATGCATGTGCATGCACACACACACACACACACACACACACACACACACACAGTAGAACAGAGTATCATTTTTTCTTTTTGGATTTTGGGACTTCTTGATATATTCTAGCTGTAACTCTTTTAGGTAGGTTACTTGATATGCAAAAATTCTTTCCCAGTCTATGGTTTGTGATTTAATTCCCTTAAGAGTGGGTCTTTCATGGAGAAAAAATATATATTTTTTTACTACTGATGAAATCCAAATTATCAATTTTTTGTTATGTCACATTTTGATGTTGTAGCTAACCAGTGTCACAGAGTTATCCTTTGTTTTAAGAGTTTTATCATTTTAATATATTTCTGTTTTACTTTAAGTCTATCATCAGATTTGAGTTAATTTTTGTAAATGATATAAGGTATAGACCAATTGTTCCAGCACCATTATTTGTTGAATTCCTTCAGTGAATTGTCTTTAAGCTTCAGTCAATAATCACTTGATTTCTGGATTCTCCAACCTGTCCCACTGACCTCCATACTTACTCTTTTGCAAATACCTCTCTTAATCATTTGAGTTTTATAGTATGTCTCAAAATCAGGTAAGATGGATCCT
Organism: Taxidea taxus jeffersonii; assembly: GCA_003697995.1. Lineage (NCBI taxonomy): Eukaryota > Metazoa > Chordata > Mammalia > Carnivora > Mustelidae > Taxidea > Taxidea taxus. Next base: position 6,139 of record RCUC01152017.1, on the reverse strand, counting down.
CCAACTTTGTTCTTCTTTTTCAAATAATTTTGGCTAGTCTGGTTTCTTTGCCTTCCCATACACATTTTATAATCAGCTTGTCTATAGCTTGGAAAAAGTCCACTGGGTTTTTGACTAGCATTGTGATATATGTATAAATCAATTTGCGGAGAATTGTTGTCTTAACCGTATCGAGTCTGCTCATAATTGCACATGATAAGTTGCTCCATTTATTTAGGTCTTCTTTGATTTCCATGATCAGCATTTTGTGGTTTGCCACACATAGATGCAGCACATATTTCTATAGATTTATTCCCAAGTACTTCATTTTCAGAGCTATGATAACTGGCATTCTTTTATAATTTTGGTTCCCAATTGTCCTTTGCTACTATATAGTCATACCATTGATCTTTGCACATTTACCTTGTTCCTCTGGTCTTGTTGAATTCACTTATCCTTGGTGAACTGGTTCTATGATCCTTTTGCATGCATGCAAATGTCTTAAAATTCATAATAATGTTACCTGCTTATGGAAACTGTTTTACTTTTTTCCTTTCCAACCTATATACTTTTTCTTTCTTTCTCTTGCCTTATTGCACTGTTGAGGACTCAATGAAATGTGTAAGAAAAATAGTGAAGGAAATATCCTTGTCTTGTTTCTGATGTTAGGAAGAAGGCATTCATTCTTCTACTGTTAAGTATGATGTTAGCCACAAGTTTTTTTGTAGATGCCCTTTAGCCAGTTAGGGAACTTCCCCACATTTACCCCCACTATTCCCACTATAGAGAATTTTTATCTGCAATTAAATTTGAACTTTGTTGAAAACCTTTACTTCATCTTTGATACAATGATATGATTTTTCCTTCTTTAGTCTGTTAATATTATAGATTACAATGTTTGATTTTCAAATGTTGAACTAGCCTTGCATCTCTGCAATAAACTGTACTTGGTCATACAGTTATTATTCTTTTCATATACTGGTGAGTTAGATTTCTTAATATGCTGTGGATTTTCCCATCTATGTTCATTAGAGATATTGGTCTGTAATTTTGTTTTGTGATTTCCTTATTTAATTTCACCATTGGGGTATTGTTGGGCTAATAACATGAGTTGGGATATGCTCCATCTTTTTTCATTTTCTAGAAATGTAATTAATATTATTTCTTAATTAAATGTTAGGTAGACTTCACAAGGCCTGGAGTTTTATTTGTTGGAAGTTTTAAACCACAAATTAAATTTCTTTAATGAATACAGAGTACTCAGAACATCCTTTCCTTTTTCACTGACTTTTTTTCAACAGCTCTATTAAGATATATCTGACATACCATATAATTCACCCATGTAAAGGGTACAATTCAAAGGTTTAGGGTAATTTTACAGAGCTGTGCCTCTATCACCACAGTTAATTTTAACCAACTGAGCCACCCAGGCGCCCCACCACAGTTAATTTTAAAACATTTTTTATAATCCCAAAAAGAAACCGTGTATCTCCTATTGACCACTCCCAAATCCCCTCATTCTCCTTACATAACCACGAATCCACTTTTGTGCCTATATATTTATCTATTGTCTCATATGAAATAATACTGAATATTAATGGAATCCTACAATCTGTAGTGTTTGACTGGTTTCTTTCACTTAGCATACGGTTTTCAAGGTTCAGCCTTGTTGTAGCATGTAATAGTACCTCATTTTCTTTATAGCTGAATTATATCCCATTGCATGCACATATCATGTTTTATTTTAAGGTTTTATTTATTTGAGAGAGAGAGAGAGCAAGAGTAGGAGGAGGGGCAGAGGGAGAAGCAAGCTTCTGGCTGAACAGGGAACCAAATGCCAGGCTCAACCCTAGGACTCTTGAGATCATGACCTGGGCCAAAGGTAGATGCTTAACTGACTGAGCCACCCAGGCACTCCCCATATCATGATTTATTTATCATTTCATCAACTAGAGAATATTTGGGTTGTTTCCACTTTTAAGCTATCATGATTAATGTTGATATGAGTATTCATGTATGAGTTTTTGTACAAACAAGTTTTCATGTCTCTTGGATATGTACTTAAGAATGAAATTGCCGGATCATATGGTAAATAATGTGTTTTACTGCTTTTAAATTGACTGTTTTCCAAAGTTGCTTTTCCATTTTACATCCCCATAGTGTATGAAGATTCCACATCCTTCACATCCTTTTCAGCACTTGTTATGATCTGCTCAATGACATTTAAATGTTTGCATCCTTCAAGGATGCAAGGCCCATTTCATCTAGTTCATCAAATTTATGTGCACATAGTTATTTGTAGTATTTTATTATTACCCTTTTAATGTCTGTGGTTTGTGTTCCCTTCCATTCCTGATATTAGTAATTTGTGTTTTGTCTTTGCCCTTGGTCAGTTTCCAGAATCACTGCTGCCATCACCTTAGGAATGGACTTGCCTCACTTAGGACTGAGGGAATGAATAGGGTTTCATCCCCTACTCTCACTCCCACATGTCTATCCTCTGGCCTGAGAAAACAGACTTCTCTTGGAGCTTGTCTGTTCCTGGGGCAAACTTCCCAGATTCAGATTGTCTAAGAGTCTAAGCCAGGAAATATGGAAGAAAAAAAAAGAGAATTCAGAGAACTTACCATTGTATGAGGTCCTTCTTTAAGTTCTGATTTCCTCTCAAGTCTACTATTAGTCTCAAATCAAGTCCCAAATCTTTTGAGAGTTTGCCCATGATTTGTTTTATGTATTACTTCCACGGTTGTGGTTGTCATCAGTATAAGAGATAGGGAGAGATGTACTTACTTCACTAAAAACTGGGACAAGTGTCATCAGCTATCCAGTCTTACCTATAACTTATTGTCAGCATAAACTCCCTGTGTTATTATGGAAATGTACTCATTTTCTACTTACTTTTCCCTAAGGGCACAATACTCTAAATATGATTTTGAAACATTATAAGATGCTGAAGTATCTTCTCAATCAAAAGATAATTAAATTATGTTCAGTATAATTCTGTCTCTAATTACATTGTAATGTAATACAATTATTTTGACATTCTTTTCAGCAAAAGTGTACTTACCCCTTTAATTTAAATAATGTTGAGCTTCATATTTTTCTCCCTATTTCCTCCATGTGGTCTTCTCTGACATATAAAACTTATACTACTTTCATTATTCTCTATTTTTTTAATATTATGCATTTAGCCCCTTAATGTATTCTTAATTTGTATCATAAAATAATCCTGCTATTTAATTCAATCATAGTTAAACACCTGGAAGATTTGGATCATGTTCTACTTTTCAGCACTTAGCTTAATGCTATATACTCCTAGTAAGTAAATACCAAATAAGTTTTGACTGAAAAACACAAAAGAAGCTTAATACTTGATAATATTCTGACCCCAAAATGACAGATAAGATAATATTATATCTCTATACTTATTTTCTGAAAACTTGGATACAAATTTACAGGCTCTTTATAGATAAATGCTGGTAAATAAGAGGTAGTAAAACAAGAGCAGAAGAAGTTACACTTACTTTCATGGATTGAAGTCTAATGTTTTCTCTTTCATTATTATGGATGGAGATGGAATGTGTGGAAGAGTTTTGGTTTAAGATAAAATTTTTAAATTGATTAAGCTCTCTTTTTATAGTGATGCATAAAAAAAAAAAAAGCTGGTGTTATCCAAATTAGGCCTCATAATTATCTGAGAAGATCAGGGATTAATGGTCTCCTGTAACTATGTGATAGGGCTCATAAATAAGTTAGTGCTTAAATATTTAGCTCCAGGTTAGTTATCTCAATTTCCCATAATTCAAGTATCATGAAGTATACACCATCAAAAACAAGATATTGTACATCTCTGTTGCATTTTACATTATGCTTTCCTCTTCATTATCCCCCAATACATTTATGCTTCTAGAAGAGAGGAGGAATTTTGTATTATTTATTTTTTCTCCATTCATCACCTGATAGGTGTTTATACATCACTGTGGCATAATGAAATGTTACAAGATTTCCTAGTTGTGATCTCATTTTAATGTATGTTAGCATTATCATCTTATTTTATGGTAAGCATTTTTAAAGACTTTTAGAACACTATACTGATATGTGAAAACCCTTTTTGCTATTTTTCTTTAAAGTCTTGGTCAGTTTCTTATTCCTTTCATCATATGGTTTTATGCTTGTCACTATCTACAGACTAGAAATAGGGGTTTCCTTCTCCTGCCTGTGTAAGGGGAAGCTCCAAGCAGAAGGTTCTCTGCTCATCTCTTGTGTCTTTGTTATAGGAAGGATAGCAGTTCCAAGTGCAGTCTTCCCCCATTTTCCTGTGGGAGATGGATGTTCCTAATAACTGAAAGAACATCCAGGAGAGTATTTGAGTATGACAACCAAGTAAAAAAATTATCATAAAGTTTGATTTAAAATATGGGATTATCCAAGATCAAATGATACTGAATTTTTTAAACTGCTATATACTTTCCTAAAAGGACAAAGAAAAGCTTTCTAGGTTAGATTCTAATGTACATTTTAAACTATTCATTCTTCTTAACATGAGGGTCTTCTTTTATATCATTTACCTTTATAATCTTCTTCTGTCTTCCTTCCCTTCCTTTAATAAAGTTCTAAATGGCATCTTATCATTGCATCAGGTACACACTTTTGAGTACAAGTTTATTAGCTCTTGATAGGTCAGAAGAGGTTTGTGTGATAACATGCAGCTTTCACAAAAAGTTAGAAACCACTGGTTTGTTCGAATCAGCATTTGCCAGGAAGCATCTCAGAGATACATGAAGTTATTAAAAGCTTAGTTGATCACTTGTAAGTTTTAAAGAGTCCCTCCAAATATCTTTGCTATGACAGTTGTGTGAAATATTTATTTAAAAATAAAAACTGTATAGGTTTGATATAAAGAGATGCTCTTGGGGCACCTGGGTAGCTCAGTGGGTTAAAGCCTCTGCCTTCAGCTCAGGTCATGATCTCAGGGTCCTGTGATTGAGCCCCGCAGCAGCCTCCCTGCTCAGAGGGGACCCTGCTTCCTCCCTCTCTCTCTGCCTGTCTCTCTGCCTACTTGTGATCTCTGTCTGTCAAATAAATAAATAAAATATTTAAAAAAGAGATGCTCTCAAACTTGCTTTTCACATTTAAAAATATTAAGCTGTCATTAAAATGACTCGACATATTTATTGGGTGTTCTTGATCACTTTTTGATTCTCTAAAAGAGTTACTACTTCTGAAAAGAAAAAAAAAATCTTTAATGCCATCACTACAATCTCAGATGGATCAGATGATTTAGACTTTCTCTGCTTTTCTTTTCATATAAAATGCTCTATGTGTCTTGTATTACTGTATTCCTTAAGCGTATGTAATAGCAGTATGTTTCAAAAATAGAATTAGGTTGAGCTGCTAAGGATCTGGCAAAAAATATCCTTTGCTCTTTCTTGTGCTATTGTAACTTGAATTTTTAAAATGTTTTTCTCTTCAAAATGATCTTAATTTGAAGAAAAGATACACTGATAAACCTGTATTATAAAAATAAAATTTGGGGAAATGAAAGCAATATTGAAGATAAAACTATCAGAATCACGGTTTATATAGAATTTTGAGAATTTGAAATCAGGTAGATAGTAAATCTACCAGTGCATATCAAGTCTAGAATACAGAAAAATGACACAGATTTAAAAATAATAAGTTAAGTGATGTGCATTAACATGGTAGGTCTAGTTCATCCCTTTTTTAGTAGTTGAGGAGACGGGGTCCTTTAGGTTTAAGGGACCTTTACAATTATATTTTGGGAAACCTAAGTCAAGAACTTTGGATTTTCATATTCTCTCTGTAAACTTTCTTTATCTGATCATCGCACATAAAGTAACACTTAGAGTAACATTTGTGAACTTGTCTCCAATGTCTCTCAAACTATAAAAATATCTAGCATGAACTAGTCATGGAGAGGATTCCTTTTTCCATATTATTCTGATCTGTCAATCAATTGAATTTATTATGGGTCCTCAGTGAGCTGTGTATTCATTATTTATTCATCTATTTAACATGTATTTACTGAGTGTTTACTGTGTGCCAGGTCCTTTGCTAGTTTCCAAAATTAGATGTTAAAGCAGAAAGTAGGGGGAGTTGAGATATACAGATAGTCAAAAACATATAGTCTGTTTAGGTA
>RCUC01152016.1:0-44865 GCA_003697995.1 Taxidea taxus jeffersonii | reverse complement strand
GCTGCCTTCCATTTTGATCAGAGAGGTATAAAAAAAGTAAGCAAGCAAGTTTCTGTGATTTATTGGGGGGAAATAACTAACTTCCAGGGCAGGCTATAAGATCCGTGTAGCCTTATCTCATTTACAAATAATTGACATCTCCAGAGTCATAACATGATGTGACATATAAGGTATCACCAAAACATGGAAAGATTCTATTGTGACATCTGTGCTATTAGCCTAAATGTGGGGAAGGGAAAGGAATGGGTATTTCCTAGGAGCCTACTATGTGGAGGACACTAGGGTTTACATGTGTCTGTCACCCAGATTTACTTTTTAAAAATGAACATGAATCATTATCTATCATAACTGATTTGGGGAGATTCTTTTTGGGAAATTCTTCAGGAACAATGAAGACCTGCAAATACTTTTTATTTTCTGAATAAAGAATACATATTACAATACATTTAATCAGTACAAAAAGGTAGAGTTAAAAATAAATCTTCTCCCACTCCAGATACTGAGCCACATTTTTTTTCCTCTGAGACAATAACTAAAAATGATTTCTTATACCCCTTTCCAATAACATTCTACATACATGTACACTTTTACATACATCACTCAAAAATCCTTCAATAGTCACTGAACACAAACATTAGCTTAGTATCCATCTGTTCTGTCGTCTTCTTTTTCGCTTTAACAGTCTAGCTTGGAGAGTTCCCCATCTTAGTACACATTAGTGTTATTCTTTTCTCTCATCATATGATATTCCATTCTGTGGATGCATCATTTTTTATTTAACAAAGTCTCTGTTAGTGAATATTAAAGATGTTTCCATATATTCTTTATACATGCATAATTTCTCATACACGCAATTAGAACTGTATTTGCTGGCACTGTTCAATAGTGATATGACGTGAACAACTTATGCAAATTTAAATGTTTAGTAGCCACATTAAAAAAAGTAAAGAGGGGCACCTGGGTGGCTCAGTCAGTTAAGCATCTGCCTTCAGATCAGGTTGTGATCTTGGGTTCCTAGGATCAAACTCCACATCAGGCTCCCTCTTCAGCAGTGAGTCTGCTTCTCCCTCTCTCTCTGCCCTTTCCCCCAACGTGTATGCTCTCTAAATAAATAAGTAAATAAATAAAATCTTAAATAAATAAAAAAGCAAAAGTAAAACAAGTAAAATTAATTTTTAAAATATATTCTATTTAAACCATTATATCCCAAATATTCAATTTGTAAATCAAAGTAAAAAATCAGCAAGAGAGGTTTCTGCGTGGCTCAGTTGGTTAAGCGTCTGACTCTTGATTTTGGCTCAGGTCATGATCTCAGGGTCATGGGATGAGCCCTGTATCAGGTTCTGTGCTCAGCATGGAGTCTGCTTGTCCCTCTCCCTCTGTTCCTCCCCACTCTTGCACACGATATCTAATTATCTAAAATAAATAATTAAAATATTTTAAAAAACCATCAATGAGATATTTTACATTTTATTTGGACTGAGTCTCTGAAATCCAGTGTATATTTTAGGGAGTACCACCCAATTCAGACAAGCCACATTTCAAGTGCTTGGCAACTAGGTATGGTCATGACTACCATATTGGAAGGCATAGGTATATACATTCCTAGAAGAGAATTGCTAAGAGTATGCAGTAAAATGCCTTTCAAAGAAGCTGTACCTATTTACGTTACCCTCAGTTCAGTTAAAAATAGCATATCACTGAGTTTTGATTTGTAGTTACTACATTATAAGTGAGTTTGAACATCTTATATGTTGAAAAGTTATTTGTATTTCCTTTTCTGTGGATTCTTTCTTTCTCTCTTTCTTTCTTTCTTTCTTTTTTCCGTTCTTCCTCTTTTTCTTTTACTAGATTGCTTTCTTCCTCACTGGTAGATCAGAGAATGAAACTACTCCCTTTACCTGTCATAAATGTTGCAACATTTTTTTCTAGTTTACCCTCTTTTGGCTTTGGTTATAGCGTTACTTTGCCATGCAAAAATGTTTGCATTTTAAGCAATCAGAATATCAATCATTTACAGCATCTTGATTTTATTATACTTACAGAGGTTTTTGCCTCTCTAAGGTCATTTAAAAAATCTTTTCCATGACTCTTCTAATCCTCACAATAAAGTTAAGAAATTAATGTCATCATTTCCATTATACAAATTAGAGAATAAATGCTTAGAGAAATATTAGATAAGTCACCCAGCTGATAAGTGGTAGTGCTAGGATTCAAACCCAGTCTGTCTAATAACATTAAGGACTATGCTGCTTTTTTGACTACATTGTAATGATCAATATAACCTGTGTTGGGTGTCTCCCCGCTTATTTTAAATCCTAGTGCTGTATTAAATATATCATTATTATTGATAGCTAAAACATTACATTAGTGCTAACACCATATTCCCACAAAATTCCAGATAAATAGAAATAAGAACACTGGGCAATCCCATGGCATAAGGATGACAGGTGTTCCCCAGGTGGAGGAAACCAAGGATAATCAACTGGAGTGCAACCACCAGGGAAGGATAACACATGGGAATGATGACATTTGATTGGTGTCATAAAGGAAATGTAGAAATTACACATAAAGAACAGAGAGACAAAAAGTTCTATTCAAGAGTTCAGTTCGTTGAGTGAAAGGAGAACAAATAACAGGTTTCAGTGAGACTGCAAAGAGCTTTGACTTCGAGACCGAAGGGTTTGGACATATTTATCTGAGTAGCCAGAAGTCACTAATACATTTTGAAAAAGATAGTGACATGATTTGAATTCTGCTTCAAAAGATTAATCTGGCTGGCGTGTGTAAGAGCTACTGAAGAGAGAAGAGTGTAGGAGAGAGAGAGAGAGTGAGAGGTGTGAGGGAGAGAAAGGGGGAAAAGGAGCAGATCATTTAGGGTCCTGGAGAGGAAAATTAATCCATCATTATTGTACTATATGATTATGTTGTATTCCCATTACTCACCTTTCCCACTAAATTTTGCTCCAAATGACAACTTACATTGTTTTAAAAACTCAAATCTGTCCTTTAAAGAAATAGATTTTTACCCCTTCAAGCTTTGAGACAAATTCAGAAGAGAAGTTTCAGAAATATCTTGTGCAGTGATTTCACTGCTAGAAAAATGTACACCTTCTCGAAGTGAATACCTTGGAAAATATTTCAGTGTTTTTACCTAATGTTTAAAAAAAATCACTGTATAGTCTTACCTCATGCTAAAAACAAATTTCAACCACCATAAAGGAGAAGAAAGTCTGCCTTTCTTATGTGCGATTTTCTGAGAATACATATGTCTTATTCATATGTTTAGTTCACAGGCAAGCTTCCTCAAAATGAAGACTAGTTTATGGGGGTTTGCCTTCGTTTTTAAATCAATATGTGTCAGAGCTGAGTCTAAAAGGCTGACTGGGTTTCAACTGCAAACTGGCTTCCACCATCATCATTCAACAGATTGTAGACATCTGCTGTTTTTGGTTGTCCTCCATATCTCCCACATATTCTGGAAACAGCAACTCTTCTTTTTTCCTTTGGATGTATTCCTCCCCTCTCAAACCATGTGATTCTGATTGTGTGGCCAATCACAGTACCTACTCCCTGGCTTAGGAATGGACCCATGACCCTGGCCTGATTAATCAGAGTCCTTCTGAGCAAATTGTATATTCCAAGATGGGGAAAGAGTTGCTCCATCTTTTCTCTGGAGTTACAAGACTGAAGAAATGTAAGCTTGAAGCTGTCTTATGTCCCTACATGGACAGGGACCCTCTCTGCAGTAAGAGAATGAGACAAAAATGTAGAAGGACAGGGATGTGTGGACGAGGGGTTATGGCGAGAAATGAAGAGAAAACGGTAATATTATTTAAAATCTGCTTCCACCCTTCTCATTCTCATCAATGGGAACTGATAAATTCCTTCAGCTGATTTGACTTGAGCTTTCAGTAATTGCAACAAAAAGAGACCTAATAGCTTCACTTACAAATAAGTTCCAATATACCCAATACGATGTCATATTGGGTTATGAGCCTTTAGCTCATCCAATCTTTTTGATGTCCACATCTCTATTAGCTATGTTCTCTTTATTACTCTATTCTCTTAGTTTTTATCCCATCTCTCTGGCCACTCCATCTTGGTCTCCTTCTGGAACTTTCCCCCTTGGATTTCCATGCTGTGTCTTTCTTCCTGTGAAATAGTGTCAAAACCTATAGTTCTAAAACCCACTTCTATTCTGTTGATTTTAAATCCGACATCTCACAGACCCCTCCAGCCCAAGGGGCTATATAGTAAACTTTTTATCTTTGACACCAAACCTTCTCCTTCTACCTACTATAATCTGTATCTTAACTGATTGGCCCAACCATAAGCTCAATCCAGAATCCCAAGAATCATTGTTAGAGTCTCCTCCCTATCTTCTCTTTCCCTCCATCCTATCAGTCATTAGATCATACACATGTTATTTTCTAAGTATCCTTCAAATCAGCACCTAGTTTTTATCATAACATGCCCTACCCTAGTTCAGACTACCTAGTCTGGAATACCACTGTAACCCCCTAGTGACTCATCCTACCACTAGGTCATGTTTATAGTATATGTATATTTGTATATGTTTATACAAATATATGTATATGTTTATATATAGTATATGTTCTTTATATAGTATAGTATATGTTTATACTTTATAGTATATGTTTATAGTATATGTTCTTTATAGTATATGTTCTATCTTATTACCAGAAGGTTCTTCCTACAAAATAAATATGACAATTTTACTCCTCTCCTGAACGTGCTTCAGGAGAAGGCTCCATATCACTTTTAGGATAAAGTTCTAGCTCCTTAGCTTAGTATATATAGCCATTCTTGAGTCACCAAACATGTATTAAATACTCACCATATCCCAAGTTTTGTAGTAGATGTTGTAGTTGCAGGAAATAAAACAAAAACATCGCTTCTGCCTAAAAGAGCGGCTGGTTTTGGAGAAAAGTCACTAAACAGCAGCAACTTGGTTGAAATGTATAACACGAATGCTGTGATTCATGACATTTCTAATGCCTTGAAAAAGCAATATCAAATACATGATCCAAGAGACCTCAACCCGAGTTGTTTGCCTACTAGAGACCCACTCTTACTTTTACCATTTTGTTTGAACTGAGATGAGGCTTTTCTAGAAAAGATTAAAGAAGGATTCATCCCAAAGAGTGGCTTTCTGAATTTCTTTTAGCTACTGATAGATATTAGCACTCAAGGAGATTGGAACATTACAGCCTTGCACTCCTCTACCTTGATGGAGAAAGTTTTGTCTGCCTATGGCCACATAGATTCACCTTTGGGTCAGATAGCTGTTCTGTGCCTTCTAAACACAAAATAAAGGATGCTCTATATCACTTGGTTTCTAATAACATGTCATAGACTTTAATGCAACATTATGGGGTTACATATTTAATTGGTTTGGTGCTTGCTTCCTGTCTACTCCTATAATAAAGGGTACATTAGGTAGGCTTTATGTGTATGGCTTGACTTTGCATAAAACAGCTTCTCTCATTTTAAACTAGTGAAAAAACTAGGAATTATATCAGAGGGAACAATCCTTCACCTGATGACCTAATGGGTTTTTTTCTCTCTTCTAATTTCCATGAGTCTAGACGCATCTTTTGTGAGGAAAAAATGCTCTCTGGCTGTTAATTTGACAGCTGGAAATTTTTTGCTCTTTTTCACCTGGACTTTCATCACTGATTTCAGCTTGTAGGAGTTGAGGGAGTTGTCTCAGAGAAACTATTTTTGAAAGCTGACTAACAATGGTCCAAGGGTGATGTGACGCAGGAAGGTAAGCATTAAGCAGATTGTTGAATAGGAAAAAAAAAAAGTTTTTTGATATATTTCCTTCCTCCTGCTGAAGTATTGGCCAGAAAAGGGCTTCCTGGGTGCTAGTGAAATTCTATTTCTTTATCTCCCATGGTTACTGGGTATGCTCAATTTTAATAAATTCATTGAGCTATATTTTTTGGATTCATAAAACTGTCTGTATTTATGTTATACTTCAACCAAAAAAAAGTGGGGGGGACTTGCAAATTCCTTCCCTACCTAGAGAATTGCAGGATAAACAGACACACACACACACACACACACACACACACACACACACATACATCCTCCCTCTTCATACAAAGGGATTATCTTCCTAAAATATCTTTCTCTTTTCTGTTAGACTATAACTTCTCTTTCTTCTTTATTAGAGTTTAAATTCCTTGTGAGTAGGGCATATGTCTTACAGAGTTTACACTCCCTCTTGGAGGTAGCACATAGGAGATATTTAGATAAATGCTGAACAAATGAGTGAATGAAGGAATGAATAAATAACCAAAGTAAAGATTTTAGAAACAGGTTTTAATGACTAAGAATAGGAATATAGTAAATTAGTATTCTCTACATTGCAAAAGACAATTATGTCCATGATGACCTTGGACATTGGCCAGGTTCTCCAGGCAGCTCGAATCTCATAATTGTGGTAAATATTAAATATAATGTTTGACCAATTAAACCAGCCTTATCCTCAGTATTACTAGATAAGAGTCAGGAAGAGTAAGGTCTCTGTGACTTAGTGATTGTCTTTAAAGAATGTTGCAACTATGGTACTGCAGGGTGAGATGGGCTTAGTGCTGGAGCAGGGGACAAAGCACTGTCTCCATCCCCCATGTGATAAAATCTTCATTCATGTCACAGGAATAGTCACTGTTATTATAGGGACCTGACTTAACATTTCAGTTTCATTTTTTCATTGTTTTCTTTAGCCTTCATCTTGAAAAACTTCATGTTTAGACTGTGAAAGAACAAATAGATCAAGGTAGAAAGAATATGAATTGATACTGTAGCCTCACTGCATGAAGGTTTGGGTTTTGCTAACATAGGGTGTAGGTTTTGACAGCTGTGGATGGCTGGGCCTGTGCAGAGTGGCATGTTATAACTAAGATCCTTGCATGAAGGTGAGATCTTCAGAACATCAGGTGGTCAGTAGAAAATTGGCTCTCTAAAACTAGCCACATCCTAATGCCAGGAACCTGTGAATGTCACCATTCTTGGCAAAAGGGAATTAAGTCTGTGAATGAACTGACTTTATAGTAATAAGAGTATCCTGAGTTATCTGAGTAGTTCCAATGTCATTACAGGAGTCTTTAGAAGTGGAAGAGGAAGACAGAGGAAGAGATCAGAGATATGCCTTGTGAGAAAGACCTAACTCAGCATTGTTGGCTTTGAAAATGAAGGGGGAACCATCAGCTGAGGAACATGGACAGGCTTTGGAAGCTTCAAAAGAAAGAAATGGATTCTCCCCGAGGGCCTCCAGAAGGAACCAGATCTACTGACACATTGATTTTAGCTCAATGAGATACATTTTGGACTTCTGACCTACAAAATTACAGATAGTTTGTGATAATTTAGTACAGCAGCATCAGGAAGCTAAAGCAGACTTCGTCCTCCATAAATGTTGGACTAGAAAAAAATCTGCTCATTAACACAGGTAAAGAACAAGAGATTTTATCTAATTTCCTGGTGCTTTAGGTTAAAAAGTGTCCCCTGAGATTTTGTTACCATGGCCTTTTTTTGTTACACCTTGCCCTTCCCTTGGTATAGGATCTGGGATTCCCAAACTGAGAAATCATCAAAATAATTTTTCTCAGGGGGCAGCTCCTGACAAAATCCTCTTAGAAAGACCCAACCTGGGGCACCTGGGTGGCTCAGTGGGTTAAAGCCTCTGCCTTCAGCTCAGGTCATGATCCCAGGGTCCTGGGATCGAGCCCCACATTGGGCTCTCTGCTCAGCGGAGAGCCTGATTCTTTCTCTCTCTCTCTGCCTACTTGTGATCTCTGTCTGTCAAATTAAAAAAAAAAAAAAAAAGAAAGATCCAACCTTAGTTCAGGACATGCACTATTTACACAGATAAAGTTCTGAGAATACCCTACTTAAAATGACAATCCAAATTTTAAAAAGAGAGAGAGAGAAATAATCCAGCATAAATCAAGTTAAGCAGATACAAGAAAGAGCAAAAACAATATCATAGGAGTATCATATGATATAAAAACCACAGAGAAAGGAAAATAAGTATATTTTAAATGATTGATAACAGAAAAGCATCAGAATAATAAAACAAGACACTATTAAAAAGATCAGACAGATTTGATGGAAATTCCAAAACTGAAAAAGATAGCCTTTGCAATTAAAATTTTTATGAACAGATTAAACAGCATTTAATCTTTGGTAGAATCAAAAAGAGAATAGCAAACTGAAAGGTAAATCTGGAGACACCATCTAGAACAATGACAGAAAGGATAGAAAGAGAAGATCGAAAACATGTGTACTAAGAATTCCTAAAGAAGAAAATCGAGTGAGTGGGAGAGAAGCAATATTTAGAAAATGGTACCACATATGGTACATTTTCTAAATATTGTATATCTTATATATATATATATACACATATGTACATATGTGTATATATATATCTTAAAAATCAATGTCAAGTGGGTACTGATGAAGAAAGTAAAATGGTTATTAAGCACCTCTCTATTGACTCTTGTTTCTGGCATAAAGTAAATAATAACCCTACACATTGAATATTTGGCCCATATTGTATATTATAGGCTTCTCCTCTGCCAAAATATAATTTGCAAAAGTTAAAAACATTATAAAAATATAAAATGAATATAAGACAAAGACTTACTTCATCCAATTCATTAATTGGGGAGGAAAGTTTTAAAATGGTAAGGCTTATTCAAAGATCACTTCTTAAATGTTAGAATAAGATTGCTAGGTTAGACACAAAACTGAGTTTGTCCTACAGGACAATGAATGATCACCTTTGGGTTATCTTCTCATCACTGGCATCCCTTTGGAACAAGATTCATTTACATTTTTATTATCAGTTTTCTACAAGTTAACCTGCACACTTCCAGAGAAGTAAAATGTCCTAATCAGTAGTAAAGAAAATGCCAAACACAAGTTTACAACCCTAGAAAATCAAATGCCTGCTTCAGGCACATTAGACAATGCCCCGCACTCCACAATCAGGGCATCAAGTGATCCTTTCTGTCTATTTCCAAATTGTGGATAGTTTTTCTTAACATCCCATTGATTTGGAAAGATTTCATAGATTCAAAAGTCCATTAACACCAAAATTGGCCCTTCATCATACTTCATGTGTGTTTCTCAGAATAACTTTAAAAGGAAATTGCACTCCAGTGGGTGGTAGGAAATGACACGACTGGACTACTCAAATAAAATGGGGCAGCTAATGTAGGGCAGGCTACTTTCATTTTATCATAAAAAACAACACCAATAGAACAACCCTAGTGAGGGTTTGTAAAGATAACTATGACTTTCCTGCCCATTCTCAATCCAGTCTCCTTATTGCCACCAGAGCGACCTATAGTGCAAATCTGACCTTGTCATTCCCTGGCTGCAAATCCTTCAGGAGCTTTCACACCTCAATGTGGCCCCTACAGCATTTAGGGAACACAGGTATCCCTCTAGTCCTTCCTCTTACCATCCCTGTGCCACCACCGCAGGCTTGTGATACAGCCAAACTGAGCTTCTTTTCAGTTCTTGAAAAGCCACATTCCAGTTTGCCTTTAGGTGTCCCAAAATGCAATTCTCTAAGTCTGGACTATTTTCCTCCACCTTCAGAAACTATTTCTTACCTAATTATCCACACCTAGTATTAGTTTAAAACTTGTCTGAGCCCAGATTTCCTAGACAACAGAGCCTAAAGCAAGAAATCAGAGCTGGTGCTTTGTGGGGAGGGCGGGGATGTGTAATCCTAGGGCAAACAAGCGAGGAGAAAACAGGTGAAGCAAGACAGGGTGTGAAACAACAGGCCACTGCTTCAGCACAAACCTTAATAAGTACAGCAGTTTACTCAGCAGATGTGATTGTTGAGTATTCAAGATTTTTCAAGGTGACAGTACAGAGAAACAATGCCTCAAAAGGGGAGAAAGTAAGAAGGGGAATCTGTTTGCCCCAACTCCATGTGCCTTTTGTTTCCTATTAGACTGGTGTTTGGAGGACCTCAGCTTTATGCCAAAATCTTAGATCTAACTTGCCACACTATGCATTCCTTGGCCTCACAGCCATTAAACCCTAAGTGGGGTTAACCACCTCATCCTTCCACGTCATGACATCTGGCCATTTTGGCAGCCTCTCAGAATACCAGATCCTGTATCCAATGATGTCATGTGCAAGGAATCAATATATGCCATTATATGTGCCAAGATATGCCACTTGGAATAAGAATTATTTTGAGCTGAAAGCATTTGGGATTCAAGAGATACAGAAAGAAGCATTTCTGGAGCTTCCCTTCTCTGATGAAAAGCAAAAACTTCTGAGAAATGAACACTGCTGGAAATCCCCTCTCCCAGGGAAAGTTTATAGTCACAGAGAAGATGGAAATTCAGCAATGGGAAGAACTACACAAAGGAGACACACTCATTGGTTTCTCCTATATATTTACCTTCCCATAGTTTGTCCTCCTTGGAATCCTAAAACCTCTTTGTCTTGCACTTTTCAACAAATTTACTATTCTTTGTTAAGATGCTATGTAAGCTCAAGTGTTTTTGTTTTTGTTTTTGTTTTATTTCTGTTTTTGTTTTTTAGAGAGGGAGAGAGAGAGAGAGAGATGGGGAGAGGCAGAGGGAAAGAGAGAATCCTAAGCAGCCTCCACACCCAGCACAGAGCCTGACATGGGGCTTGATTTTACAACCCTGAGATCATGACCCGAGCCAAATCAAGAGTCAAACACTTAACTGACTGAGTCATCCAGGTGTCGCTATATAAGACCAAGTTTTAACCACCTCTTTGAGTTACTCACCACTGAGTTTCTCCCACATGTATGCAAGTTACATGTGTTAATAAACTGTTTTTCTTGTGCTAATCAGCCTTTGTCAGCCTACTTATCAGGGCCCCAGTCAGAAAATCCAGAAAATTAAAGGAAAAATCTTTTTTCCTTACTTACAAGTATTTCCAAATAAAGGGAAAATGTGCTAGTTTAGATCATTTGAGAAGCAGACGTCAAAACTGGGTTAAATATCCAAGATATTGATTGTGTGAAATAACTATGAGGAAAATGAGAGAGGAACAAAAAGGTGGAAAAAGCAGAGAATGATGTCAAAGCATAATGGAGGCAGGAAAGGAAATTCTTAGTAAGAAAGTTTTAGTCAGGAGGAGAGAGGAGTT
Organism: Taxidea taxus jeffersonii; assembly: GCA_003697995.1. NCBI lineage: Eukaryota > Metazoa > Chordata > Mammalia > Carnivora > Mustelidae > Taxidea > Taxidea taxus. The sequence continues at coordinate 33,678 of RCUC01152016.1, read as the reverse complement.
AGATGGCAGAGGAGCAGGAGACCTGAATTTCATCTCATCCCAGGAATTCAGCTACATAGTTATCAAACCATTCTGAGCACTACAAACTCAACAGGAGATCAAAGAGAAGAATAGCAGCAATCTATGAACAGAAAAGCAACCACTTTCTGGAAGGCAGAACCTGCAAAGAAGTTAACCCAAGGCAATATATGGGAAGATAGACCATGGGGGGAGAGGCCAGCTTCTGATAAGCAGTAGAGAGCAGACACAAAATCAGAACATATAGACGTCTGCTTCACTGAAGGACATCAATTCAAAGGTTAAGCAGGGGGTGGAGCCCTCACTGGGACAGCAAGGTCTCAGGGTCCTGAGACCCTTGGCCTCACAGAAAGACCAAGGGTGCCTGAGTGCAGTAGAGCTCCCAGCTATCAGAGTGGGAAGGCCAGCTGCAAAGACAAAGCCGAGGAGTGGGTTCTCAGCTCGGGGTTACCTTAAACCATGATCTGAGGCACAGCCGGACCACTGCTCCTTGATTGAGCAGGGACCCCACAAGTGGCCGATCCTGGGAAACCCCCCTTCCTCCACTGGGAGGAGTGGCATGGGTGTGAACTGCAGGAATCTGCTGGGTTTGGAGACTCCAAACAGGGCTGTGCGCCAGAGATAGAAACACTTGGTCACAGGCTGACAGAGCTTGGAGTGCAGCCAGAGACCAGGGAGATTGGAGGGACTGACTCCTCAGTGTGCCCTCAGAAGTGAGGTCCCCAGCTCTCAGTTCCTCCAGGACTGGAGATTGGGAGGCCGCCATTTTCATTCTTGTCCTCCAAAGCTGAACAGAAAGTCTTTAAGGAACAAAAGTTACCAAGAGTGGAACCTAGCAGATTACTTAGCCTGGCCCCTGATAAGGGAAGTCCAATTCCACTTCAGGCAAAAACATTTGAGGATCACTGCAAGAGGCCCTTCCCCCAGAAGATCAGCAAGAACCTCCAGCAAAGACCAAGTTTACTTATCAATGAGAACTGCAAAACACTAGTGCTAGGGGAATATAGCACATAGAAGTCTTGGGTTTTTTCCCATGATTCTTTAGTCTTCCAAAGTTAATTTTTTTTTTAGTTTTTGTTACTTTTTCTTTTTCTATTTTTTTAAATATTTCCTCTTTCTTCTTTTAACCAATTTTAATTATTTTATCTCATCAATACTTTTTTAAAAATCTTTTTTAATTTTCATTTTTATAGTCACATTTTATCCCTTCATTGTATTTAACCTTATTTTTTTGTATACATATAAGCTTTTCTTTCTTCTATACAGTGTCTTCTAACAGGCAAAAAATATACCCTAAATCTAGCGTATGGCTTTATTCTAGTCTCCAGCCTGATCATTCTCTCCTTTTTTATTTTTCTTTTTTAAACCAACTTCCTATTGTACTAATTCCTTTTTTAAAATATTTTTTAATTTTTACCTTTACAGTCATATTCCATCTGTTCATCTTGTTTACTATATATCTATATATCTATATCTATATATATTTCTTTAAAATTTTAGAAAGCACTTTCTTCTAACAGACCAAAATACACCCAAAATCAAGTGGGTGGCTCTAATCTACTCACCAGCCTATTCATATATAGTTTTTCATTTCTCTCCCCCCAGTTTCAGGTCTCTTCTGATTTGGTTAGTGTATGTTTTTCTGCAGCCATTGTTACTCTTAGCATTTTGTTCTCTCATTCATCTATTCTTCTCTGGACAAAATGACCAGGTGGAAAAACTCACCTAAAAAAAAAAAAAAAAAAGAATAAGAGGCAGTACTGACTGCTGGAAACCTAATCAATACAGATATTGGTAATATGTCAAATCTAGAGTTCAGAATGACGATTATCAAGGTGCTAGCTGGGCTTAAAAAATGTAGAAGATACTAGAGAATCCCGTTCTGGAGTAGTAAAATCCCTTTCTGGAGAAATAAAAGAACTAAAATCTAACCAAGTTGAAATAAAAAAAGCTATTAATGAGGTCCAATAAAAAATGGAGGCTCTTACTGCTAGGATTAATGAGGCAGAAGAGAGAATTAGTGATATAGAAGACCAAATGATGGAGAATGAAAAAGCTGAGAAAAAGAGAATTAAACAACTACTGGATCACAAGGGGAGAATTCAAGAGGTAAGTGCTACCATAAGATGAAACAATATTAGAATAATTGGGATCCCAGAAGAAGAAGAAAGAGAGAGGGGGCAGATGATATATTGGAATAAATTATAGTAGAGAATTTTCTAATTTGGGGAAGGAAACAAGCATCAAAATCCAGAGGCACAGAGAACCCCATTCAAAATCAATAAAAATAAGTCCACACCCCATCATTTAATAGTAAAACTTACAAGTCTTAATGACAAAGAGAAAATCCTGAAAGCAGCTCAGGACAAGAGGTCTGTAACATACAATGGTAGAAACATTAGATTGGCAGCAGACCTATCCACAGAGACCTGGCAGGCCAGAAAGGACTGGCATGATATATTCAGAGCACTAAATGAGAAAAATATGCAGCCAAGGATATTATATCTAGCTAGTCTGTCACTGATAATAGAAGAAATAAAAAACTTCCAGAACAAACAAAAACTAAAAGAATTTGCAAACATCAAACCAGCCATCTAGTAAATACTGAAAGGGGTCCTCTAAGTAAAGAGAGAGCCTAAAAGTAACAGACCAGAAAGGAACAGAGACAATATACGGTAACAACCACCTTATAAGCAATACAATGGCACTGAATTCATATCTTTCAATAGTTACCCTGAATGTAAATGGGCTAAATGCCCCAATCAAAAGACACAGGGTATCAGAATGAATTAAAACAAAACAAACAACAACAACAACAAAACCCAAGACCCATCAGCATGCTGCCTGCAAGAAATTCATTTTAGGGGTGCCTGGGTGGCTCAGTGGGTTAAAGCCTCTGCCTTCGGCTTGGGTCCTGATCCCAGGGTCCTGGGATCGAGCCCCGCATCAGGCTCTCTGCTCATCACAGAGTCTGCTTCCCCCCACCCCTGCCTACTTGTGATCTCTGTCTGTCAAATAAATAAATAAAATCTTAAAAAAAATTCATTTTAGACCCAAAGACAACTCCAGATTTAAAGTGAGGGGGTGGAAAACAATTTACCATGCTAATGGACATAAAAAGAAAGCTGGGCTGGCAATCTTTATATCAGACAAATTAGATTTTAAGCCAAAGATTATAATAAGAGATGAGGAAAGACACTATATCAAACTTAAAGGGTCTGTCCAACAAGAAGATCTAACAATTTTAAATATCTATGCCCCTAACATGGGAACAGCCAACTATATAAGCCAATTAATAACAAAATCAAAGAAACACATCGACAATAACACAATAATAGTAGAGACTTTAACACCCCCTTCACTGAAATGGATAGATCATATAAGCAAAAGATCAACAAGGAAATAAAGGCCTTAAATGACACACAGGACCAGATGGACATCACAAATATATTTAGAACATTTATCCCAAAGCAAAAGAATACAAATTCTTCTCTACTGCACCTGGAACATTCTCTAGAAGGGATCACATCCTGGGTCACAAATCAGGTCTTAGCCATTAACAAAAGATTGGGATCATTCCCTGTATATTTTCAGACCACAGTGCTTTGAAACTAGAACTCAACCATAAAAGAAGAGTTGGAAAGAACTCAAATACGTGAAGGCTAAAGAGCATCCTACTAAAGAATGAATGGGTCAACCATGAAATTAAAGAAGAATTTTTAAAAATTCATGGAAACAAAAGAAAATGAAAACAACTATTCAAAGTCTTTGGGAGGCAGCAAAGGTGGCCCTAAGAGGAAAGTATACAACAATACAAGCCTTTCTCAAGAATCAAGGAAATTCTCAAGTACACAAACTAACCCTACACCTAAAGGAACCGTAGAAAGGACAGCAAAGAAAACCTAAACCCAGCAGAAAAGAAATAATAAAGATCAGAGCAGAAATCAATGAAATAGAAACCAAAAGAACGTAGAACAGATCAACGAGTATAGAAACTGGTTCTTTAAAATAAAACAAACTGGTTTTTTGAAAGAATTAATAAGATTGATAAGCCCCTGGCCAGACTTATCAAAAAGAAAAGAGAAAGGTCCAAAATAAAATCATGAATTGAAAAGGAGAGATCACAACCAACACCAAAGAAATACAAACAATTATAAGAACATATTATGAGCAACTATATGCCAACAAATTTGACAATGTGGGAACAATGGATGCATTCCTAGAGAAATATAAACTACCAAAACTGAACCAGGAAGAGATATAAAACCTGAACAGGCCCATAAGCAGTAAGGAGATTGAAGCAGTCATCAAAAAATCTTCCAGCAAACAAGAGCCCAGACCAGACAGCTTCCCAGGGGAATTCTACCAAACATTTAAAGAAGAATTAACACCTATCTCCTGAAACTGTTCCAAAAAATAGAAATGGAAGGAGAATTTCCAAACTAATTTTATGAGGCCAGCATTACCTTTATCCCAAAATCAAACAAGGACTCCATCAAAAAGGAGAATTACAGAGCAATATCCCTGATAACCACAGATGCAAATCACCAAAATACTAGTCAATAGGATCCAACAGTACATTAAAAGAAATATTCGCCATGACCAAATGGGATTTATTCCTGGGCTGCAAGGTTGGTTCAACATCCACAAATCAATCAATGTGATATAATACATTAATAAAAGAAAGAACAAGAACAATATGATACTCTCAGTAAATGCTGAAAAAATATTTGACAAAGTACAGCATTCTTTCTCAATCAAAACTCTTCAAAGTCTAGAGATAGAGGGTACATATCTCAATACCATCAAAGCCATCTATGAAAAACCCACAGTGAATATCATTCTCAATGGGGAAAAATTGAGAGCTTTTTCCTAAGGTCAGGAACACAACAGGAATGTCCACTATCACCACTGCTATTCAACATAGTACTAGAAGTCCTAGCCTCAGCAATCAGACAACAAAAAGAAAGTAAAAGACATCTGAATCAGCAAAAAATAAGTCAAACTCTCACTCTTTGCAGATGATATGATACTTTATGTGGCAAACCCAAAAGACTCCACTCCAAGACTGCTAGAACTCATACAGGAATTCAGTAAAGTGTCAGGATATAAAGTCAATGCACAGAAATCAGTTGCATTTCTATATACCAACATCAAGACAAAAGAAAGAGAAATTAAGGAATTGATCCCATTTACAATTGCACCAAAAACCATAAAATACCTAGGAATAAACCTAACCAAAGATGGAAAGACTCTATACTCAGAACACTATAAAGCACTCATGAAATAAATTGAGTAAGGCACAAAAAATGGAAAAACGTTCCATGCTCATGGATAGGAAGAATAATTATTGAAAAAATGTCTATGTTACCTAAAGCAATCTACACATTTAATGCAATCCCTATCAAAACACCATCAATTTTTTTTAAAGAAATGGAACAAATAATCCTAAAATTTATACGGAACTAGGAAAGACCCCGAATAACCAGAGCAATGTTTAAAAAGAAAACCAAAGCTGATGGCATCACAATTTCATACTTCAAGCTCTATTACAAAGCTGTCATCATCAAGACAGTATGGTACTGGCACAAAAACAGACACATAGATAAATGGAACAGAACTGAGAGCCCAGAAATGGACTCTCAACTCTATGGTTAACTAATCTTTGACAAACCAGGAAAGAATGTACAATGGAAACAAGACAGTCTCTTCAACAAATGGTGCTGGAAACATTGGACAGCCACATGCAGAAGAATGAAACTGGACCATTTCTTTACACCACACACAAAAGCAGACTCAAAATGGATGACAGACCTCAATGTGAGAAAGGAACCCATCAAAATCCTTGAGGAGAACACAGGTAGCAATCTCTTCGACCTCAGGCACAGCAACTTTTTCCCAGAAACATCACCAAAGGCAAGGGAAGCAAGGGCAAAAATGAACTATTGGGACTTCATCAAGATCAAAAGCTTTTGCACAGCAAAGGAAAGAGTCAACAAAACCAAAAGACAACTGACAGAATGAGAGAAGATATTTGCAAATGACATAACAGAAAAAGGGCTAGTATCCAAAATCTATAAAGAACTTATCAAACTCAACACCCAAAGAAAAAATAATCCTGTCAAGAAATGGGCAGAAGGCATGAACAGACATTTCTGCAAAGAAGACATACAGATGGCCAACAGACACCTGAAAAAGTGCTCAACATCACTCGCCATCAGGGAAATACATATCAAAATCTTAGTGAATTACCACCTGACACCAGTCAGAATGGCTAAAATTAACAAGTCAGGAAAAGACAGGTATTGGTGAGGATGCAGAGAAAGGGAAACCCTCCTACACTTTTGGTGGGAATGCAAGCTGGTGCAACCACTCTGAGAAACAGTATGGAGGTTCCTCAAAAAGTTGAAAATAGAGCTATCCTATGACCCAATAATAGCTACTTGATATTTATCCTAAGGATGTAGATGTAGTGATCTGAAGGGGCACATGCCCCTGAATGTTTATAGCAGCAATGTCCACAATAGTCAAACTATGGAAAGAGCATAGATGTCTATCAAGAGATGAATGGATAAAGAAGATGTGAGATATATATAACGGAATACTATGCAGCCATCAAAAAACATCACAATCTTGCCATTTGCAACAATGTGGATGGAACGAGAGGTTATTATGCTAAGTGAAATAAGTCAATCAGAGAAAGACGATTATCATATGATTTCCCTGATATGAAGAATTTGAGAGGCAGGGCCAGGGGTCATGGGACGTAGGGAGGGTAAAAATGAAATAAGATAGGATTGTGTGGGAGACAAACCATAAGAGACTCTTAATTTCAGGATACAAACTGAGGGTTGCTGGGGGAGGGGATGGGAGGGTTGGGGGGCCGGCTGGGAGACATTGGGAAGGGTATGGGTTATGGTGAGGAAAACAAAAAAAGATCAGTGGTTGCAGAGTATGGGGATTGGAGAAAAAGAAGAAAAGAAAAGAAAGATAGTTTTAGTCAGACTGATAGGGAATCCTAGAGCCAAAGCTGCCTATTGTAGACGTCCGGTTTTGTACGGGAAAGGGCCTGCTTTAGGATCCCTTTATCACTTAGTCTCTGGCAGAGAGCAACCTGGGAAGTGGGGCATCAGCCCCAACACAGTGGATTCAAAGCACAGAAGGTGGAGTCATCCATTGCTTCTGTCCCTCTCAGCAGATCTGAGTGGTGCACAAGGAGTGACAATCTCTAGCTGAATGGTAGATACCAAAATGGAGGCCAGGACCACTGGGTGTTAGGTTCCTGGTGTTGCAGCACAGCCCAGTGTAGGGGGCTGAGAGAATCTGAAGTGGCAGCTAACATCCGTGTTGACACAAGAGTCAAGGCAATTCTACTGGGAAGGCTGCCTCCAAAATCATACTAGTCTTTCATCCCATCTTAGGGGCTCCTGGTCTTTGCTCTGTGATTCCTTTATCAAAGCATGATTATACTGTATTGTAACTGCATATTTATTAGTAATCTTTCCTGATAGTGTAAGCTCTAAGGAGGCAGGGGCCATATCTGTCTTGTTCATGGTCCTCAGAAGGAACACAACAGAGAAAGCTGAACAGATGAGAAAGAGAACCCCTGCCGTCTGCATTGATACTTCCAAGGCTATGAAATGAACTGTGGATGCTTTTATCCCTAAGATTCTCTATATTTAAAATAAGTCTCAATTAAAAACATACATACATACATACATACATACATACACCTTTTTTAGTGGTTGTGAAGGATAACCTTATAAAAAGATGTGTAATGGAACTTTTATTTTTAGAATTTCCCTAAACCCTAAAGATGAGGCCAGTGGCTAATAAATTCTCTCACATTCTAAAGATTGATGAGGAAGCTTCCAGCCACCCCTTTCCAGGACTTGCTTGAAAGAGATGCAAAACAGGCCCTTGCATCCCCTCTCCCACCCCCACAACCCCCACCACACACACACACACACACACACACACACACACACACACACACACTTCCCCTACCCCAGCTGTGTTACATAAACAAGTGGAAGTTCATTTAGAAAGAGAATGTTTGGGGAGGGGAGAGTGCTATGGCCTTTCTCCTCTCTCCTGATGGAGCATGAAGTTAAGGCATGCTTCATGCACCATCAGGAAGATGATGGGGTAATGAAGGAGAGTGTTCTTTGCTGCAAAATGGAGTTGGGATGGGGTGGTTCTAGAGAGAAACATGGTAGAGATCTGCATGCCTGCAGTAGAAGACTGCAGTCACCTGTCAGCTTAACCTGAGGCCACCAGGAGCAGGCAAAGCTTTTCGGAAGAAGGATTTATATCCCTTGAGTTTGGGGCTGTAATTGAACATGTAGTGTGTGATTCCTGCCTGCAGAATTCTGAAGTTGGAAGGCTGTACCTACCACGTACCCTCACCCCAGACTCTGTAGGTTGGTTTCTGCAAGCTCTGTATAATTCTGATATTCAGGGATTGGAATACAGTTTACATTTTTATGTCACCTTTGATTCTGATTTCCTACATCTCTGAGTTAGTTCAGCTTGTGGATCGTCTTCCCTTGTGCACCCTAGACATGGAGCAGCCTTCTTTTGATTTCCCCTTAATGTCTGTCTCTCAGAGGAGGCATCTGTGTGTGGAGCAGAGGAAAATGGTTTATGTCACCCTGTTGCTTCTCACCCTCTTCTCCCCAGGACTCTTCCTTTTCTTCTTTCTCCTTTCCACTGGGGTCCCTAAGAAATTCATTTCCCTTTACTTTTTCCTGTAAAACAACTTAGACCACTGCATCCTACTTGCTCAGGACTTCCATTTACCTAGAGTCAACATGCTCTGTAAGCAACGGACCATTTTCTCCAGAGCTTCCACCCGGAGGAGCACTAAGCTCTGCTACCGGTCTCTGAGATTAGATAGCTGAAGTAAGAGATCTGATTCAGAAGTAACTGAGGGACGCCTGGTTGGCTCAGTTGGTTAAGCGGCTGCCTTCGGCTCAGGTCATGATCCCAGCGTCCTGGGATTGAGTCCCACATGGGGCTCCTTGCTCGGCAGGGAGCCTGCTTCTCCCTCTGCCTCTGCCTGCCTCTCTGTCTGTGCTCGCTCGCTCTCTCTCTCTAACAAATAAATAAATAAAATCTTTAAGAAAAAAAAAAAATAAGTAACTGAAAGGTAATTGATAAGCCACCACTGTCCACCCCCTTCCCTCGTTCCCTAGAGAGTTAGTGAGAGGGCATGGTGCCCTCCATCATGCCTGGGGTGGGTCTTAAGGCCGTTTCCAGGGTGGAAGAGAACAATATGTTTGTCTGCAGATAAACTATGACCCCACCCACTTCTGAGAGCAGGTGCTGCAAAACTCAGTTCTGGTTTTAAGTAACACATTTTTGTCCTCTTCATTTTACATCTATCACATGAACTGCGCCAGAATACATTTAATAAAGAAGTCCATGCTAATCATTAATTATGATACAATATACCAGTTGTATTGTAGTCTAATGTAACTCACACTTGTGGATTTCAAAAAGCTTCCCCAGATTTAATTAATCTTCAGCTTTGCTAATGAAAAGCACGGCTTCTACCCGGCGTGAGTTTGGGTTTCTAATCTGCTCCTTAAGGTCACCTCATTTTTCTTGAAAATGTACATTTATAGTTTAACACTGCAGATATTTCACATTCCCTATTAAGCAATTATTTTGATTACTTCATTATCTTTCTTTTTTTTTTTCTTAGACTATTTAGGTTGGTTTCTGCCTACCGCTAGCCAAGTGTAATTCCGACATTCTCTCTCACTCCCTTTATTAGCTTGATTTGCATTAGCAAGGGATTCATTTTCATTCTGAGGACTGAAAACAATTTCATTATCTGATAAAAATTATCTCCTCATATGCTGTAAGAAGCAATTCTCCTCATTTATGGTCTCATTAAGCATTTCATATACCTAATACATCTTCTCAATTCTTCCTCTTTCCGGAAGTAATCATTCTTGCAGCTCAACTGACAATATCTTGGGCTTGCAACTCTCATTTTTGCCTTCCTTCTCTCTTTTGTTCTTTCTTTTCCTGACGTAGTAACTGCATCATCTCTGTGAACACTGGCTATTTCCTTCTCTTCCTACACATTTTGTCCAGGTTTCATTCCAACACCTACACGCCTGTATCATAAGTTGTAAGTGTACATTTCTGTTGTCCTTAGTGGACTATGAGCATCTGAAGGGTGGGCCACAGCTTCCAGATATTTATATGTTCAGAGTCTGGAGCTGTGTCCAGTGTTCAGCAATAATCAAAAGATGTGTATTGAATACATGAAAGACTAAGGACACATACACAATCATTTTTATTTTTTAAAAAATAGTACTTTTCAAAACACAGGAGAAAGTGGAGAAGCCAGAGCAGCTTGATAAGGAAATGAGTCAGTTGGACAAACTGAGTCAAGCTGAAGAGATATCCAGATCTGTAAGTAATAGGAAAGAAGTGCTTCAACTGCTCCAGTGGAAGCTAAAACACCCTTGAGGCTGCAAGAGTCTAGATGAGCAAGAGCAAAAATCCAAAACACTGCCAGGAGAATATGGATACATCACAATGATCACATGGTGCAAGTTCCAAGTCAGACCTAGTGTCTTCTGTGCAAATAAGATACTGAATCATGACTCTTTCTTCTCACCAAATCTCCAAAAGTTGACAGATATTGCTGAAACATTCCTGTGTCTGATGTCACATTCTTGATTTGTTTCTCAGTCTTATTCATCCCTCAAGGAGGAAAAGAGTAATCAGAATACTTCCTTTTCACCATAAGCATGTCAGAAATATAAGGAACGCTGAAGAATCATCCTGTGGCATTGGGGTCAATTCCATGGAAATGCCACAGCAGCTCAGCCTGCCATGGGGCTCAGCCTATTTTTTTAATTATTATTTTTATCAACATTTAATGTATTATTTGCCCCAGGGGTACAGGTCTGTGAATCACCAGGTTTACACACTTCACAGCACTCACCATAGCACATACCCTCCCCAATGTCCATAACCCAACCACCCTCTCCATACCCCACTCCCCTGAGCAACGCTCAGTTTGTTTTGTGAGATTAAGTATCTTATGGTTTGTCTCCCTCCCAATCCCAACTTGTTTCATTTTTTTCCTTCCTTACCCTCCAAGCCCCCGACTGTGCCTCTCAACTTCCTCATATCAGGGAGATCATATGGTAATTGTCTTTCTCTGATTGACTTATTTTGCTCAGCATAATACCCTCTAGTTCCATCCACGTTGTTGTAAACGGCAAGATTTCATTTCTTTTGATGGCTGCATAGTATTCCATTATATGTGTATGTATATATATCACATCTTCTTTATCCATTCATCTGTTGATGGACATCTAGGTTCTTTCCATATTTGGGCTATTGTGGACATTGTGCACCTGAATGTTTATATCAGCTTATTTTTATTGAAGCAGAGTTCCTTAGCAGGTTTACATTACATTAAATTTAAAATGCTATTAAACCTTTAAATGGAGAAGTCAAGCAGACAGGTGGCTATAGGACTTTGGAGATAGGGGAACAACCTAGGTTGGAGATAAAAATTTGAAGATTTTAACACATAAATGGTACAGAGATGGTCATCTTGAGTGAGAGTAATGGAGAAGAGAAAAGGAGCATATGTAAGGAAGGAGAGTTTTTTGCTTAAAACTGGTCAATCTTTTAAGTAAAAGGTTAGCAAACTATTATGTGTAGGTGAAAGGCCCTCTGCCTATTTTTGTTCAGTCTTTGAGCTAAGAATTGTTTCACATTTTTAAATGGTTAGGAAAAATAATCCAAAGGAGAAGAGCATTTCATAATGCATGAAAATTATATGAAATTCAAATTGATAATTAAAGTTCTATTGGAACTCAGCCACGCACATTTGTTCACATATTGTCTATGATTGCTTTTGCACTACAATAGCAGAGTTGACTGGTTGCAACAGAGACACACAGACTAAAATATTTACTATGTTGCTCTTTACAGTCCAAGTTTGCTGGCTTACAGTGTCATGTGAGAACAGGAGTTCCGGAACTGCTATGCCATTGTTGCCACTACGAGGGAAACCAGTCTGAATAAGAAAGGTGGCAGGAAGGAGGGTTGCTAAGATATTTGGCTAGAAATGGAACCAGAGCCCAGAAGTGACGGTGACACTCCCAGACTGAATCAAACCTGAATATCACTTCACCATTGCCCTTTTCAATTAATGAGTGAATAAATGCCCTTTATTGTCAGACCTAGTTGGATAGATTTTCTATTATCCACTACCAAAATCCTTTTAACTAATATAGTTATGAGATCCAGATGTAAATCATAGTCCTTTTTGCCCTTCATATATGCCAACTTTATTCAATCTCCCATTTCATAGCCTCTACCAGTCCAAGGTCATCCTCGTGATTTCTACAAATTCCTGTAGACTTATGGTCTTGGTTGCTAAAATAAATACCACAGACTGGGTGGCTTAAACAATACGTATTTATTTCTCATAGTTCTGGAGGTGGGGAAGTCCAAAATCAAGGTGCCATCCAATTCAGTCATTTGTGAGAGTGCTTTTCCTGGTTTAAGATGGCTGCCTTCTTACCATATCCTTACATAGCAGAGAGACAGTTAGCTTTCTGTTGTCTTCTTATAAGGGTATTGATCCATCATGAGGGCTCCACCCTCAAGACCTCATCTAAACCTAATTACATTCCAAAGACCTCAGTTCTAAGTACCATCAAATTGGGGGTTAGGATTTTAACATATGACTTGGGGGAGCGGGGATACAAACCTTCAGGCTATAACACTCATGGTCCTTGCTCCATGAAGTCCATGTCCATGACATATGCTATCTATTTTTTGCCCATTGTACCTCATCACAAGTTTCCCAAACCCACACACACACTCTGAACCTATCATCCTGTGAGTTTACTAATTTTACTTGGGCCTTGAGGGATCATTAAAAGGACTCACTTTAACTACTATACAACCTCCTACCATCTCCTGGCTCTCGATTCTGTTCTCCTTTCTTTACTCTCCTATTCCACTATTTCCAAAAAAAATTAATTCCTTTCTTTGTAGGATGAGGAACCATCCCAGTTTGCCTAGGACTGTCTTAATTTGGGGACAATCCTGTTTCTTGCACACCCCCGTGTCCCATAAAGCATCTTAGTTCTGAGTGAAGTGGGAATATTGGTGATTCTATTTCCTTGTCTCAAGTAAAGCCTTTTTACCTGCTTCTCTGAAGCATCAAAACCAGCCCACATCTGTGGCTCACAGACACCACCTGCTCCAAAAGACAGAAATATCTTCCTAATCAAGGCAAGTCTTCTTAAAGAGAATAACTGTATAGGATGTTATGAAGATTAACATTTCTTATCATTAGATACATATATACTTAGGGCTGTTACATGATCTTAATGAATTGATGCATATATAATTATGAAACGTTTCATTTTACCTCTGGCAGCAATCTCTATCTTGAGATCTATCTTGATATTAATATAATCATGCAGGATCTCTTATGTTCACTGTTCGTATGGTATATATTTCTCCATCCTTTTATTTTCAACCTGTCGGTGTTTTTATTTAAAATGCACACACACTTTTAACTAGAAGTGTGGGTCCATTTACAATTATACACTAATTAATGATATTGTTGAATGTAAGTCAAATATAAGTCATTGAGGGTTTTAGGTCAGTCCATTATCTTTTGCTTTCCATATTTCTGATGAGACATCAGTCTTTTTTCTTATCATTATTCCTTTTCTTAGTATGTTACATCTTTTTCTTCTAGATGACTTAATATTTTTTCCCATCTTTGGTTTTCAGAAGTCTGAATATGATTTGCTTGGATACAGGTTCTTTTTTAAAAGGCAGATATCATTTCTGTGAGTCGGAATTGTGGGCTGGCCTTGATGCTTTCCATTCTATAAATATACTGTCTATTTTTCCTTCTGTGGTGACTGATTTGATATTAAGTTTATCTAGTAAATTTTTAAATTTCAGATATTACAGTTTTCAGTTCTAGGATTTCCATCTGGTTCTTTTTTTATAGTTTCCATATTTTTCTTGATAATCCCCATCTCTTTACCCATTATATCAATCTTCCTAACAGATTCCTTTAGGTGTGTAACATAGTTATTTTAAAGTCTTCAGCTGCAATTTCTAACATCTAGGACTTTCAAAGATCTGTTTGACTATTTTCCCCCTTGATTGTGGGCACATTTTTCCACAGTATCTTCCTCTGAAGAATATTGAGTTTTGTTCTAGTGCCATTAAACTACTGACAAATTACCTTCATCTTGTGGTCTTTGATAGGTTGAACTTGTTTTGCCCTGAGGCCTCAGTTGTCATTCTTAGTCCTGGGATTCACCTTCCTAAGGCATGGCCCTCTAAGGGCTTCAGTGAAAGGAACAAAGAATTTAATAAGCCCCTTTTACTTATCTGGACTTGAATTCCAAACTTGTCTCTCTGCTGAAACCTCTGTTTGGCTCTTTTAAAGATTTTATTTATTTATTTGACAGAGAGACATTGAGCGAGGGAACACAAGCAGGGGGAGAGGCAGGCAGAGGGAGAAGCAGGCTTCCTGCCAAGCTGGGAGCTCCATGTGGCGCTCGATCCCAGGACCCTGGAATCATGACCTGAGCCGAAGGCAGAGGCTTAACGACTGAGCCACCCAGGCACCCCTGTTTGACTCTTTTAAACTTCCAGCTGTTATTTTCCATCGGATTCCCTGCGGTCTGATTATGTGCAAGTGGAAACCAACAATTTGAGGGGAATTTGTGCAGATTTTGGAGCTCCCCACTCTGTCTCCCAATTTTCTGAAATATCCTTCCTTAATCTCTGACTCTACCTTGTGAATCCTCAGTCCCATCCATCTGCCTCTTCCTAACTGAGCTCTATCCCTCATATACTTTACAAGATGAGGCATACCCTCAAGGAAAAAGCAATTCAAATGTGAATCTTGGGGACGCCTGGGTGGCTCAGTTGGTTAAGCCTCCAACTCTTGATTTCAGCTCAGGTCATGATCTCAGGGTCTTGAGATGGAGCCCCGCAACCAGCTCTAAGCTCAGCAGGGAGTCTGCTTGAGATTCTCCCTTTCCCTCTGCCTCTCCTCCTGCATTCACGCTCTCTGTCTCTCCCTCTTTACCTCGAAAATAAATAAATGTTTTCAAAAATAAATGTGGATCTTACGTAGTTTTTTCTTCTTTCAAGGATCATGTCCCCCTCAATTTCTGCATAGCTTCAGCCATCCCCCAGGGCTTCAAATAGTTATTTGAAATCTGATTTTATAATTATTTACACTTCTTTTTAGCCTAAAGTTCAAAATTGTTATGACAGATGATAGTTCAATGAAAGCTACTCTGCTAGTAACCAGAAGTAAATACTTCTTATTATGAATAAATAAATACATAAATACAATTCTATTCTCTGGTCTTTCTAGGCAGAACTGAACTTTCCTGAAAGGTACCCGTGATAACGTAAGTTGACTTAGAGTAAGAGATAGCTGCCTTGTGGATCCGGGACCTGCTGGCCACTGTTCCAGGTGCTTTATTCCTCCCCAACATACGGATGAGGAAGATGAAGAGCACAGAGGTTAAGAAATGTACCCAAGTCTCTGTCAGTGGTCAATAAGAAAGCCAGGGCTCCAGCCCTTGTGGCCCAATGTCATCGCTGACTGTCTTAGTCACTGCACGGTGGTGCTGTTCAAGCGTGTGCTGCCCTTCAGTGTGGACTTTCCCTAACGGAGAGAGTTCAGAGGGGATTTAAGATTGCAGCCCAGGACTAAACCGAATACACTTTATATGGTTCTTTGAAACCAATGCATCCATTACCCTATAAAAATTATAATTTCCAATCCATCAAACATATTTTCGTGTCAGAAAAAATTATCTTCCCTCAGTCAGAAATCCAGAAAATGTCCATACAAGATGGTATTGCCATGTATACTCAGCTCTCGCAGAATCGTTTCTCTTTTCTCGACTTCTGAATTTGACTTACAGCACCTGGAGCAGAACTGTATATAGTAGTTTTGCCCGAACTGCCACAGTGCTGGCTGTATATTGTGTTCATTTCCAACACAATGCTGAGATTGATAAAGCAACTTACTTCAAGCAATTCAAAGCATTGGTCTTCCAAGTTTTGAAAAATAGCCATTTTGGTGTGTTGGTCCCATGCCACTCTAAATGCACTGGAAAAGTATTTTTACCAATTAAATTTCTCTAAGAGAAAAGCCACATTTAAGGTTTTTTTTCCTGAAACTGTTTCTAAGATCAATAAAAATATCCCTTTTCCTGATACCTGTCTTTTGCTACATGCCTCCTGAATTGTTTTAAACAGACGAATAAGAAGTGGATATTGTTTTGGGGAAAAAAAGAAAGAAAGAAAAGAAAAATTCTTGAAAGCCTGCAAAAGACAACCCTTGGAAGTCTAGGGTCTTTTAGATGATCTATGAAATGGGCTGCATTTCACTGTAGGCTGCCGTTGAAGAAAGAGTTCATTTAGAATATAATCTCAGGAGCCCCCACAGGAAAAACTGTTCTCTGAAATTAGTACTGGGAATAGCAGGGCTTCCAAGTACAAGGTCTGTTTTGCCCTCACAACAGTGTTGATTTTGTAATACGCTGCACAGGCTTACCCACGTATGCTGCTGGAAAGCACGCAGCCGCATCTCTGCCTGACCCTGAATGAGTGTAAAGGTTGCAATATCATCTTTTTTTCCCCCAAGAAATTAATTCAACTCCTGGCTTCATCATAAGTAAGAGGACATCTGTGTTCTATCTTTATTTGTTTTCTTTGCCTCCTTTTTCTTATCTGGCTTTAATCTTAGGTTTGTATTGCATACCTACTTGTAAGCTCTCTTCCATCCTTTCTGAGCAGGTCTGAAGATAACTGACTAAGTGATCAGGATTTGATGACCATAGTTTCCAAAATAAAGACCACTGAACTGTAAATGAAAGTTGAGAGAGCCAGATGAAAACCTGAAAACAATGTCACAAATTATATGGAAAGGGTTAATAGCCTGGGCATCGAGAGATCCTAGAAATTGACAATAACTACAACGAAACAGATGGATATACAAGTAAAAAGCTGAGTGAAGGAAATGAAAAAGAAGAAAAATGGAAGTAGAAAAAAAAATGTGATGAGCAAATAAGAAATTAAGAACCATGCCACTTCAGTTGTCAAAGAAATGCAAATCAAAATTTAATGAGGAACTTCCATTAAAAAATAGGGAAATAAAGTCATTGGTTTCCTTGCAATCCATCTACCTTGCTCCCTGACCTCAAGGACAGGGCAGGACAGATGTGCAAATGCGCATGTGTGAAATAGAGTGGGTCCCACGTGAACATGTCTGTGGTATGTGGAGGTGTTAGGGGGCAGCAAGAAAGGCAGGTCTGAGGTAGAGGAGGTGCCTAGGCTGAATCTAGGATGAAAAGCTACTATCGTTAGGTGTGACTCTATTTGAAGGCAGGCAGTAAGTGGTATTCTTCATGTATGGTCCCTGGCACATAGTGCGCAATAGATATTTTCTAAATAAAGAGTGAGAAAGGACATTCTTGACAAAAAGCAATGGCACAAAATAATGAGTGAAATCCATCAAAATGAACAAATATGTGCATGAACAAATGAGCTAAGTTTTCAAGGGAAATGCTAGTATATTTATGAAGGAGCGTTTTTTTTTATTTTTCTTAAAGATTTCATTTATTTACTTGACACAGAGAGAGAGAGAGAGAGAGAGAGAGAGAGAGAGCACAAGCAGGGGGAGGAGCAGAGGGAGAGGGAAAAGCAGGCTTCCCGCTGAGCAGGGAGCCTGGTGCAGGGCTCAATCCCAGAACCCCAGGACCATGACCCGGACCCAAGGCAGATACTTAACTTACTGAGCCACCCAGGCGCCCCTCAGAGGGAAATTTAAATGACCAGCCTCCAAAGAGCAAAACAAAGATTTGATATATTTTTTTTCTTTCCTATAGATCATTACCATATACTTCATTATTAGGAGGTAGAACTCTGGACAATACCTTTGGATCTAATTACATCCTGACTTTTCTAACTGTATCTCATCCAGACGACCAGGTCTAAACACTTTCAATTTGAGCATTTTCCCAACCAATATGCTCTGGAAAGGCATCTGTGCTGCACCTCAGGAAATACGGATAGCTGCCTCAAATCTCAATACTTTTCCGTCTAAGATTGTGAAAACACTGGCTATGAGGGAAGACAATTAGATATGCTGTAGGACATATGTTTGAACGTTAAGGTTGATTGTTTCGCAGCAGTGGATTTCTGGTAACTTTTTTATTTCTACTTTGTACTTTTCAATATTTCTCAAATTCTCTGTATTAGTTCTGAATTGGTTTTGCAACGATGAGAAGAGAAATCAGTTCAAGTTATTCTTGTGAATCTTGTGGGGGGAGAATTAAATTAGGACAGTTGTGAAACTCTTAGAAAATCTTCAAATTATTTAGAAATCTACTGGGTTTTCTTTCACATCGTGTACAGTTTTAAGGGAGGGCTCAAGTTGATTTGCACTCAGGCAGAATGTGGTTTTTAGACCTGTTTCATTCTAACTTATGAAATACAAAAACGTATAAATGTTTTGTAAATATGAAACAGGAGCAAAAGCAATTTAATAGCAATTAATTTTGTATTGTTTCCAAAGCTCCAGTTGAAAATGTCCTTTTTTATTTTAAGATTTTACTTATTTATTTGAGAGAGAGTGAGAGAGAACATGATATGACAGGAGAAGGTCAGAGGGAGAAGCAGACTCCCCAGAGCTGGGAGCCTGATGTGGGACTCTTTCCAGGACTCCGGGATCATGACCTGAGCCGAAGGCAGTTGTTTAACCAACTGAGCCACCCAGGCACCCAAAAATGTCCTTTTTGTAATAAAATTCCTATGCCTTTTAACCCAGCGTTTTAACTAATGAATTTAATTATGAAAAAAACTGCTGTCACTAAAGCCTTCCTCTTAATCATGCCTGTATTGATTTAAAAAAAAAAAAGTCTGTTGCCATGGAAATTCCAGTGTCAGAGTCACATCTCTTTAAGCTCTACTGAAGTGTAAAGCAAAAATAGGAAACGAGTCTAAAAAGAAACTTCTTCCTCAATGTATTTTTAAAAACATTGAAATTGTGGATTGTAGATGGATTTTACAAATGAACCTCACTTTGCATAACAAGCAGTCATGCAAAAAGTTCTGCATATATCTAATTTTAGAAAATCAAACAATTTAAAGTATAACTAGGGAACTTACATTGGCATCATTGCACAGGGTATCTGCCTCAATTTAATTAAACCTATATTGAGGCTCTACTATCTTACCTTAAAAATGAATATTTTCATAGATTGAGTTTTCCAAAATCAAGCACATATATAATTTGACATTAGTTTCAAAATGGTTTTTGGTTATTAAAACCCAAAATAATGGAACCAGATGTGGACTACAGCTGTATAATGAGACCAGAGTCACAGCTCACATGAATAGTTCCTTATCAATAGGTGAGCCGATAACCACACGAAGCAGGCGGCCAACAAGATGAAAATACAGTATATGATGTACTTGCTTTTAACTTACGAACTATCTCACATATGCAAAACGTAGAGACCAAACAAACCCCCCAGCTTAAAAAAGATAAGTAAAGGATACAGTAAAAGGAAAAGTTATCTTTTTTACTTAAAAAAGATAAGTAAAAGGAAACAAGTAAAAGTTACAGTTATCTTTTTTACTTAAAAAAGATAAGTAAAAGGAAACAAGATTCTTGGGCCTTCTTGTTGGATCTCATTCCCCTTCCTTCATCAAGAGATGACTCCAAACCTGAACTTGGGCTTGCCCATGAACCTGCATTGAAAAATGTTTTTAGTATATAATAACACACTCATAAGTACTCTATATTAGGTCATTTCCCCTGTTCTATTGACTTTTATATAAATGGTGTCTTCGTATATGTTTTCTGCAACACTTCACTTTTCTCTTTTACTCGGCTTACCTTTGAAGCATATCCAGATAAATAGGTCCCTTTAATTCATTTACAATTATCCTACTGTAGTCTGTTATACATTCATTTCCAGTTCCTGTGTACTTTTCTATTGCATGACGACATGATCATTATTTTAAAATATTTTATTTATTTAACAGACAGAGATCACAAGTAGGCAGAGAGGCAAAGAGGCAGAGAGGGGGAAGCAGGCTCGCTGCTGAGCAGAGAGCCCGATGTGAGGCTCGATCCCAGGACCTTGAGACCATGACCCAAGCCAAAGGCAGAGGCCTAACCCATTGAGCCACCCAGATGCCCCACGATTATTTATTTTATCTAGTCTCCACCTGAGGGATATTAGGTAGGTTTGTTTTTTGGGGGGGGGGGTTGTTTTTTGCTATTGTAATCAAATGCATCAGTGAAGATCTTTGCACAAGTTTTCCTTGGGCACGTGGCAAAGCTTCTGTGGGGGATATACCACAAACATTTCAAGTATGGGAGAATGAGAAAAAGTGCTGTGCTTCAACAGCAGGCTTCCTGGTCCACTGTTTTTGCCCCCAACCCACAGCTATGGGCTTGTCCAATCCTGTGCACACAGATAACATTAAATTATTAAAGTGTACGTTTCCATAGATTGAAGTTAGCCTTGGTGACATTATATCTATTTCTCCTAGGTTTCCTGGCTTTATGGACACCTTGTACATTCCAAGATACCTTAGCAAATAATGAAGTATCCGGTCTCAAGCTAAATGAAAGCGGAAGGATTGTGGGGTGGGCTCACACACTTATCCTCCAGTTACAGTTTTAAGCCTGCACTGTGAAAATACAATGCAAGCCTCTGTGCTGAAGGGCAGTATTAAGAGCCAAATGAGCAGTGCGCCAGCCAGTGTCCAAGGAGTTCTGGGAGCTCGACGCTCTGCCATTTGAATTAGGATGGAGAGATCCCTATAATGCGCGGAAGGAGAAGGAAGAGCAATGCAGGCTAGAGACAGAAACCAAGTTTCTAGTACTCTCCAGAAATATGCCATTTCCCCCTGCATTTCAATGCCGGAGAACAAGTCAGCTGGGGTGGGGAATGTGTAAAGCGCCCACACGTGAAGTGAACCGAGACTACTGCGTGAAAGCCTCTGAATAGCTGGCAGGTGGTCAATTTCTAAAGCAATTTCTTGGAGATTGATATGGAGAGAGATATGGGAAGCTCTGGGGTTTTATTACCCATCACTTAGCTGCTGCCACTGGCTCCTATTTTCTTGCTGCCTGCTTCCCTCCCCTCTCTTTTTGCTTCCCTTCTTCTTCCCCTTTTGGTTTGCGTCCCGTCATTCTCTGTTATAATTAAAATAGAAAACATTGCAGGTGTCTGCTGTAAAGCATTTGCAGATACTGTATATTACATGAAAAAATAAGCAGCTGCAAATTGTGTCATTTGGTTTAAAAAAAAACCCCTGAAAGACATTTCTGGAAATAAACTCATCTTTCATCCTGGTAGGTTTGAATTTTCTATTTGTTTGTACTTCAGCCCCTTTGCTCACCGTTCTCTTACTGCCTTGGACGGAAAGTTTCAGCGTTAACTAGTGAGTGCTCTTATTTTAGAAGAGATGGGGAAATTTCTGGAATCAGGGCTTAAAGTGGGGCAAATGTGTCTACAGGGTGTGGCGAGCTCTAGGCACTGTTTCTCTCAGTCAAAACAACGCCTAAGAATAACAGCACCTGTAAGTGACCAAAAGTGGAGAAGAAGTAAAATGTGCTGTAATATTATCTGCAATAGTTGGAAGGGATCTCCCATTCCCAGCGGAAAAAGTACACTGGCATGGATAACAGTGGGGACTGCACCCCAACTATTGCTGCCCTGTTTTCTTGGGGGCAACCACTCAGGTCTGCAAGTCATTTAAAAAAATCTGCTCCTACGGCAGACACTTAGGTGCTCCAATTTTAGCTTGAGGCTCAGCTATGTCTTCCTTTTCCTTGACTTTCAAATTTCCCAGAGCAGTGGAGTGGGTGCAACAGCTGGGGAAACCAAGGTAGCAATGAAGAATTCAAACTCTCCAGACAGACAGAACTAGAGTTAAATCTTGGTTCTTCCTCTAACTGTGATTGTTAGGCAAATTATTTAATTGCCTTATGCTTTTGTTTCCATATCAGTAACATGGGGTCAGTCATTCTATGTGGATCTGGTCTTAATTCTTGTGAGGACAGAAGGAGACGATGCATGTGAGGTATATAATAATACAGTGTCTAGCATGGTGAATGCTCCAGAAGGGTTAGGCAGTAATGGTATCGGTAGTGATGGTGGATGTGGTGGTGATACCTTCCCTTCCCCTCCTTTTATACCCCCATAGTGCCATCTTGCCTGGTCACATCCATCCACCCATCCATCCATCCATCCATCCATCCATCCAAGAAGTGTTATAGACCTCTACTATGTGGCAGGCATTATTCTAGGGTTCCATAAAACAGTAAATGCCTTTATATACACTAATATTTAAAATAAAAAAAAATGAAAAGCACCCAGTTAGTAAAAACTTACTAATGGAAGACATGCATATGCACTCCTTGGAAATTATTATCAAGTTGACGTGAATGGCCTTTGTTACCAGTGATGCTATGTTTCCACACCAATATTAAATGTGTAGGTAATTTGCTGTACTTTTTTGCCCCTGGTGGCTAAACTTTCCATAAGTTAAACATTCCCCATGAGAAACATAAAACCCTTGAAAGCATTCTCTCTCCCACAAATTTATAAACTCCATTCTCTGGCCAAAGGATCTGGAAGCCCTCACCGCACAAGAGTCATCACTATCCTAACGGCTTCTCTGTAAGACCCAAACTTCATTTCAGATGAAGGTATAGTCATCAGGCAATTTCTTTTTCTGAATTCAATGGAAAATATTTTGTTCTTTTCACTTTCTCTTTCATTGCAGCATAGTTTCCTACTGGAGGCCACCAGCACGGTCCCCCCAGTTACAGCTATCAAAAGTTCTTCAGTTGCTTCATATTCCCTGGGGACAAAATTGGGCCCAGGTGAGAACCACGGTTTTAATCCAATCTCGTTCCATGGACACATCTAAAGACAACCTACATGTGAGCTATATAAACTATGGGAATAGTTGCACGGGGCACACATGTGTTTCTATGAATAGTTCTGTAGGACAGTTTTAATAAGCTGCAGCATTGTCATTTAATTCAGATACAATTTAAGACATCACTCAAAACTATAATTTTTGAGGAAATTTAGCTTATGTAAGAAACCATTTTATTTTGCTTGTTATAAGAAGACCAAAAAGTATTCAAACCAAGAAAAACAGCATCAGTTAAATCCTTTATAAGGTTAGTTATGTAAAGAATGTTAGGGAATGATGGACACCATCCAGTCGAAAAGTCTTCCTCCTGATATAATACAACCATTCGCAAGGTCAAAAAGTCTCTCAAGATTGAATATAGATGGCAGCGAGATATCAAATGGGACCTGAGAAAAAGCAGAAAGTGTTCATGAAATGCATTGTTTCAAACTGTTGGCTGAAGTTAAGTTCTCAAACATATAAATACCAATTCCATACAATGGTTTTATATGAAAGATATTTAACTCTTGCCTCAGGTAAAATACAAAGTTTCATATCTCTGCATGGCTGAAATGTCACACCTATCATTCTAGATCCTATTAAGATTCAGAGATTAGCCTATAAAACAGAAGCTATTTTAGAAATGTGGACTATTTGCATCTCTATAATCACTGTGTACGACTCTAAGGGCGGGACTTTGGCCCCATTCCTAACAAGATGCTTTCTTCCCTAACAGGTAGCCCAGTTGACAGATGTCCCTGTCTTTGAGCTTCAGTCTTGCCACAGTGAAGCAAGTTATGTTTGGTGCTCACTCACTCTCTCTGAAAGAGGCACCAGGTTACCATGCTGAGAACTAGTGCAGTCAAAGTCACCTGAACAGAAGGAAAGATGGAAAATAAGACTGCCTTTATGATCATAGCAATGGTTATTTCACTGAGAGAGAAGCAGGAAGGAGAGGTAATAAACAGGAAGGAACTTTCACGTCTCCTGGGGACCTACTTTATGCAGATCTAGATACTTTGGAAGATGACTGAGCAAATGTCACATAGAATGACCACAACAGATTAGAGATGCTTGTGGGCCTACATTTTGGTAAGAAATTAGAAGACAGGTTTTATTAATTTCTTGTCAAATTGTTAAATGAAGCTTTTATTATGAAGAAAACAACAGTGAACCTAAACATGGAGGCTGGTTTTTATTTCTTTTTCTTCATTTCATTGGATTAAAACAGGACAAAAGTATTCCAGTGTTTTCTATAACTTAACATAATAAAGAAGTGGAAAAACCATGTACACGTATATAATGTCCTCCTTTCTCACTCAATCCTGAAGTAGTATTACCAGTTTGAGGAGCATCTTCCCAAGACTTTTAAAATTCTCTTACAAATGTATATTCATGTGGGTTTTTTCTTTTCCCTTTTTTCTTTCCTTCTTTTTTTTTTTTGAAACAGGATAACTAGGTTTCCTTTATTTGCTTTTTCAATTACCAATATGTAAGGAAAATCCCTCCTTAATCAATTCAGGGACATAGAATAACTACATGGAGTTTAAGAGTGTGTGTTCCAGAGTGAGACTGTTTTGGTTCAAATTCAGACCTCACCATGGCCATAGCAGCTATGTGAGCTTGAGTAAAGTATTTGACCTGTTTGAATTTTAACCTCACCATCCATAAAATAGAAATAATGTTGTATGATAATTGTTATTACAACATATTGTTGTTACAAGTTGGAATGAGTTTATGCATATAAAATACTCAGAATGGTGCCTCACACACAATGAACACATAGCAAAGTCTACACATTACTATCATCGTCAAACAATCTTAATGGCTACATAACAATGCGTGAGATGGCCGTGTCCTATTGTTCAATCACTCCTCATAAAGGTTCTTTCTAGTTTTGGTACATGTTTGTTTATTCGCATATATCCTTGGGTATAGATTCTTCTATTTCTGTACTGCTGATTCCCCAAGATGGTTTGGTTTAGTCAAAGGGTGTTTACATTTTACGTTTTAATGTTTCTTGCCAGATTACTTTCCAAATAAGTTATAGTAATTAACACTTCAACCGGAAATATATGGATGTATGGATAACCAGTCGACCCAGATCTATGTGTTGAAAAGACTGTTCTTTCCTCACTGCACTGCAAAGTCACCTCTGACATAAACCATGGGGCCGAATATGCATGGATCTCTTTCTGGACTGTATTTTGTTCCATCGGTCTATGTCTATACTTACTCCAATCCCACACTGTTATTACAGCTTTTTCATAAGACTCGATAACTAGAAGTGTAATTCCATTAGCTTTGTTCTTTTTTTGGATGGTTTTGGCTATTCCAGGTCCTTTGCATCTCTGTTTAAATTTCCTGATAGGACTGTAAATGATAGCTTTTCAAATCTGTCATTTATAATTTTTTCCTGCTGTATAGAAATAAAGTTTACATTTACATTCCTATGCATATAGCAACTTTGCTAAATTTACTTACTCATCCTAAGAGTGTATCTGAAGACTATTTTGGATTTTCTATGTCTATAAATAATAAGAATTTTATTCCTTCCTTTCTAAACATTACACCTTTTTTGTTTTCTTCCTTTACTTCACTGGCTAAAAATCCCCATGCAGTATTAATTAGAAATGATGACAGGATGTCATAAACATATGATTAATTGACTTTTCAATTCATGGAAAAGGGAAAGGTTTATTTAATAAATGGCCTTGTAAAAGTGTCTATTACTAAAATTCATTCTTTTTTTTAACTTACATCCTCTACTATTTTTGTTAAATTTATTCCCAGGCATTTCATAGTTCTGTTATTATTTTGAATGTTTTAAAGTTTTAAAATTTCTATTTAAAATGATTATCCTTGGGACACCTGGCTGGCTCAGTTAGTAGAGCATATCTTGATCTCAAGGTTGTGAGCTTGAGCCCCATGCTGGGTATAGGGATTACTTAAAAATAAAATCTTTTTTAAAAAATCATTTTTCTTAGTAGAAAGAAAGTTATTAATTTTTATATCAACCACTTTATCAGAGTCTCTAAACCTAATCATTTTTAAAATGCTTACACTTTGGTTTTGCAGTTGTATCATTTATAAATAAATATAACTTTGTTATTTCTTAGTATTTATGTTACTGATTTTATTCTTTTGCCTCACTGCAATAGCTAAAAATTTCAAAGTAATATTGATTCCTAGAAGTGTTACAGAGTCCTGTTACTCCTAAAACTTCTACTTAAATTAGGAATAGAAGGAAACCACCTAAACATGTTCCAGGTAATTTATGAAATTTTATTTTATCAAACAGTAAAGTTAAAAAGCCACTGTCATCAAAAACATGGAGTCCAGTTTTTAAAAATGTTGAGTTAGGTGAAAATGTGAAATTTATTTCACACCCAAAGTACATCAATGCTATAAACATTAAGAGAATCTGAATGAGCTTCAGGAAGTCAGAGCTATATCTTTTTCCCAGAGAGTTCAAGATTTATAAATTAGAATTTATAAGATTTCAAATAAAACAATAGAGTTAAAAGGTAAAGTATTTCTTTAGACTTGTTTCTTGATTTATATCTGCTCAATCTTGATACCTAGACATTTAAATTAAGCCCACATAATGTTTTATAATGTGAATACACCCATGAACCTCAGAGACTTTTGCTTAAAGATTAATTTATTTATTTGAGGATGAGGAGGAGCAGAGGGATGAGAGAATCTCAAGCAGACTCCCTGTTGAACAGAGCCTGACCTGGGGCTCAATCTCTGGACCCTGAGATCATGACCTGAGCCAAAGTAAAGAGTTAGTTGCTCAATCCACTGGGCACGCAGGCACCCCAGAGGCTCAGAGACTTTCAGTGACTTACCCAAACTCCCTTAGCTAGTACATATCAGAGCCAGGACCTATATTCCTGGCTCCTCAGAACACGTTCCTAACCGCTCTTTGTACGCCTCACCCCCACTCCCACTGCCCAGCAGTCCTCTGAGCTCCCCTACAACCATGTACAGCCACCCCAGAAAGCCCCTGCTCTCTGCAGCCTCTCCTCCCACTCCCACCTGACTCTAGTCTCTTGCTCCCTCCCACAGGCTCTATGGCACTCTGGACCCTTTTCCCGTTTTGCTATTCAGAAATTTTATGGAAAGTTCTAGGGCTTCCATATGGAATTTCTCAAGTGAAGTTAAGCTTAGGTGAAATTACTGAATTTTTTTTCCTTTCTTTTCTTTTTCTTTTTTCTTTTTTGCCATTTAATAGAGAAAGGATTGGCAATCCTATAATCATGGGGGGAGTCTTTTATGTTTTTTTTGTAAGTAGCTTTAAGTCTGAATTGTCCTGGATAAGGTACCAAGGAGTCCTGGCTCCTTTTCGTGGCTCAAGAAGGCTCTGTGGAGAGAAAGGAAGAAAACAGCCTGGCAGGTAAGCAGACTGAATTAATTCAAGTAGGTTATGCTTTAAGGGGCAATATTAGAGAAGTGGAGATAGTTCTGCCTGGAAAGGATAAAAGTTGGAAATAAGAGGAAAGGAAAAAAGATAATCAAGTTGGGGTGCATTGAAGGGGTTCGCTGCTGGGACTTGAGCTTGTCTGGGGGAGTTCTGAACGTCACTGGAGAGTTAAAGGTTATTTGCCAATGCTATATTTTATATGAGTTTCCATATGAAAACTAGATTCTATCATAATGAAAGATTTTATTACTTCTGTTCTTTTGCTCCAATAACCTTCCTTGACTGAAAGAGAAATTATATAGTCTTCAAAGTTATCTATGGTTTTTCTCAATCCAGTGAGTTTTTATTGAGCACCTACATTGAGGACTCTTCTTGCTTCTCTCTCAGCACAGTGTCAGTTGTCTTTTTGTTGATTCCACGTGTTAATGACCCAGAAGAAAGGGAGGGAGAATGCCGAATTCCCACTACTCCATCAGGTCTGCCTACTCTTGTAATTGGTAAGTGGGTTATCAAAAACTGTGGGCTTGGTGATATGGATGGATTTAACTTTGCCTCCTTTCAAGAACTTTCAAACATAGAGAGCCAGATCCATGGGATGTTGTGAGGGGAAAGGTTTAAAAGCCTCAAAGAAGGAAAACAAATGCTGCTTTCATCCAGCATTCTCACATGTAAGTTTCTGCACCATGTTATAGTTATATCTTAACACATCCCCTGAGTCTTTGAAATTAATAATTTACTGTGTTTTTTTTTCCCAGATGGGAAAAACATGCATTCCAAAGGAGGAAGGATAATATGATACTAGTTTACTTAAGAATCAATATTATGAATGACTGGTGACCCCTCGGCTGGAGTTCTAGGCAAGAGGGAACTAGAGAGATTT
Source organism: Taxidea taxus jeffersonii (assembly GCA_003697995.1). Taxonomy (NCBI): domain Eukaryota; kingdom Metazoa; phylum Chordata; class Mammalia; order Carnivora; family Mustelidae; genus Taxidea; species Taxidea taxus. Next base: position 5,353 of record RCUC01152016.1, on the reverse strand, counting down.
GGCTTCACCGTACTTCCTATAATCAAGAGAATCCCACCACCAACAGTAATAGATATTATCTCCCCAATCTAACAGATATAGCACCCAACTCTTAAGAAGGTGAGAAGGGCTCATATACAACTCTGCCAGACCACAGGAAATTTCACACTTTGCTGAGAACACAATTATCTTTTCCAGCACTTTAATCTTGTGTTAATAAAACTTTAAATATGACAGAAAATGGGTTCTTTTTTAAACATAATACGGGGTCAAAAGGTCATTCTGGTAAGATGGTAGAAATCTTTTAAAATTAAATTTTAAAGAAATAACATTATTATAAAGACATCTTGCAGAGAACAAGAAAATTAGAAATTAAAGATGGGATATGAGAGAGAAAGCATTTGTACTGAGAATTGGTTCAAATATTATACTATCTAAAAATAGGATTGATTCTTCCTAAATCATCATCATCACCACTGCTATGGTCACTGTGTGACCCCTGAGCCTTGGCTGTGCATGGCATTTCCTTGAGCTCTGGAACAGAGTTCCTTTTAATAAAGGACAATTCTTGCGCAGGCACGTTGTCCCACGTGCGCAGGAAACTGAGTGTTTCAGTCAGGCCAGAAACAGTTCAGCAACATTTAGGGGCCCCGTCTCTCTTCTTATATTTAAGTAGATGCCAAAAATGTTTTGAATGATGGCTTCTTTGTTGGACTACATGGAGAATGCCTCTCTAAGGGAAGATATACTGAGGGGGACTACATCCACCGGGTGTATGTTGAAAAATCAATTTTAGGATATGCTCATAGTTTACACTTGTGGTATGATATAAATAAGTAATTGATCTTTGTCCCAGATTCTGATATAAAGCTCCTAAAACCGCTGGGAATTTTACTTTATGTGGTAATAAGATAACTATGGAAGGGAAGGGGTCTGATAACTTTAGGATGGAGCTGGTCATCAGGAAAACCAACCATGTGATTGGAGGGTTGGAATTTTCAGCCCCAGGCCCTGATCTCTGGGGAAAGGAGCAGGGCTGGAGATTGAATTTGATCACAGCAGCCAACCATTTAATCAATCAGGGCCATGTAATGAAATCTTCAAAGAAATCCCATAACCACAGGTTTCAAGGAACTCCTTGGTTGGTGAACACACTGATGTGCTGGGAGTCTCTGGGGAGCCCCGAGAGGGCATGGAAACTCTGCCCCTTTCCACCTCCCATATCTTGCCCTTATACATCTCTTCTCTTTGACTGTTCCTCAATTGTATCCTTTATAATAAACTAATAATTGCAAGCAAAGTGCTTTCTTGAGTTCTGTGACTCATTCTAGTGAATTATTGAATGGGAAGAGATGTCACAGGAACTCTCAAATTTGTAGCCTGCAGAGCACAAGTGTGGGTAACCTGGGCACTTCATTTGTAGCTGGCATTGGAAGTGGGGGCAGCCTTGGATTAAGCCTTTCATCTGTGGAGTCTAGGCTAACTCTGGGTAGTAGTGTTAGAACTGAATTGAATGCTGAGACGCCCAGCTGGTGTCAGCAAATTGCAGAATTTGTTGGTATCAGGAAAAAACACCTAGCAGTCATTTCTGGTATTATGTAAATTAGGGAGGTGCTCAGCTGGTAAGTGTCTTTGGGCCTTTGGGGCCTTCTCCTACACTCCCCTCCTCTTTGGCAGCTATTCCAGCTCCCTTCACGCCCCTTCCCAGGCCAAGCTGAGCCACTCCTCGTTGAAAAGTGATGGAGCTGGCAGTGATATCTCCATTATGGGTATAGCTTTTTATAGGGAACTATTTAAGAAAATAATCCTGTAAGGTCAAAAGAGATTCTTAAGAAAAAAGTAAAAGTTTAGGCTGTATGTATCAGGCTTGTTCTAACTGCTCAAGAGTCTAAGGCCCAGAGAAAAGAGTCTTTGAAATGTGACACCTTATTGTGCAGGAAGAGAGCTGCTCTCTCCCTCTCTTTCCAGGAAGGTATTTTTTACCATATAAAGAACTAATAAGGGGTCTCAAACAGGGCAAATCCCCTTTAAAATACCAAAAGCTCTAATCAGAACAGGAAGGGTGAGTTATGCAACCAACAATGAAGTGCTTGGGGCAAAAAGGCTAGATGCAAGTTCAAGGCCAGTGGTTCAGTGCTTATAATCAGGGCTTTGGGAGAAGACTGAAAGTTTCTTGGAGAGAGGATTTAATGGAAATGCCTGTGTTCAGTGTGTTACAAGACTAATGCCTGTTTCTCATTCTCAGTGGAAATGTAAGAGTATAAATTCTGATATGGTACTTATGGGTGATTACATAACTTTACATCATTGCCCTTATTTTCGGAAGATAGTTTTAAAGCTTTACTGAGTCCTTGCTTTTCCTACTCTGAAAATATACATTTTCTAAGAAAAGAAGTCTGCGTTTGTTGAGGTTTGCAAATGAGCTAGAGTCTTTGTTTTACAGTTTATTTCATCTGTAAATTAACTGTTAAATGGAGGTCAAGAGAAAATGTGATTGAACTATGCGGTCACATTGTAGAATGCAGTTTTAATCATGATTGGGTGACATGCGTATGATGTTTTCACCTTACTTCTCTATTGGAAAATAAACTTCAAGCCAGAGTATTCTTTCTAGTTCTTCTGGAACTCTTCTAATAGCAAAAATAGGGATAATTGAGGACTCATGTATTCATCACTAGTCAGGGATTTTATATTTATTTTTTAACTCAGTGCTGAGGTTCAGGCTCCTGAGAGACAGACTCTGAGATGGAACTCAGCTTCCAGGAAGGTCATTAGGAAATACTCTTGGAATCAACATCCATGTGGAAGGGAAAGACAGCAGGTTGAGCAGAGAAAGAAGATGGGCTGCAATGCAGTCACAGGGAAGGGCTCAGCCAACACCATGGGGGTTCTGAAGCTGGGATGCCCCTTCAGAGCTGTGGGAGGTGGGTCGGTCTTTGCACCCCATATCAACCAGTGATCAGATGATGACCTCCAGCTCCTTTCCGCATGCGCAATTCCTGGAGAGGGTTGAGAACTGAGGGCTGTTAGCATATTTCCCAGAGCTGGGAAAATGAGCTCTTCAGTCCTGAAGGGGAGATCTGGGTGGTTCAGGGAAGGGCCAAGACAGGCACAAATATTTAAGTCAGTGATTAACTATAGAACCATTAAACAACTAGCAATATGGCAAAAAGCATACTAGTATATAACTGATACCACCCAAAGGGAGATTTGAAGTAATAGCTACGTAAAAATTCATATATCAGATTTCCAGATGCTGCTTTTCTGGGTCTTGGAAAAACAAGCTTAATACATTTTCAGTATAACTCTTATTAATCACTTTATTTGATTACCCCGAGGAATAGTCCCCCTTCTGAAATATGAGGAGAAGAATCAGGAAACCAAGAGTAGGAAGAAGATTCAGAAACAACTTCTTCCCTCAAATAATACCTTCCCATAATCTTAAATATAAAGACATCTGCTCTCCTGCAGTGGTGACCTTGGAGGCCATGAGATCCAGATACCATGGCTAATAAGTAGAAGGAGAGTTGTCCCACCCTCACTGAACTTTGCATAAGAAAGAAAAGAACCTTTATAGCCATAGAGATTTGGGGATTGTGGGCATAGGATAACCCAGCCCATCCTGTCTAGAACAGGTATGCTCTGGCAAGTCTGGCAAGTTTGTCCTCTCCTTATCATATGGGGTGGGGTGAGGGAAGCGGCTGCCATCAGAGGGAGGGTTTCACTCCTCTTAAAGGTCAGGACTTTAAATCTCAGCAGCAAACTTAGAGGAAGAAATGCTGTAAGTGGGTACACTGAAGCTGCTCTCCTTCCTGAAGAGCTGTATCCAGTCTGCCTATGGGCTTTTGACCAAAGATGTAGAAGTGAAAACCCCAGAGTTTGAACAATACTTGGCATTTCCTGATTATTTTTTATGAAGGGAATCACTGGGCTTATAGTCTGGCAACTAGATACAAGAGACTCTTTTTGGGGTGCCTGGGTGGCTCTAGTGCGTTAAGCCTCTGCCTTTGGCTCAGGTCATGATCTCAGGGTCCTGGGATCGAGCCCACATTGGGCTCTCTGCTCGGCAGGGAGCCTGCTTTCCCCGATCTCTGGTGCTTCTCTGCCTGCCTCTCTGCCTACTTGTGATCTCTCTCTGTCAAATAAATAAATAAAATCTTAAAAAGTGTGTGTGGGGGGGGGCTCTTTTTGTTTTTAATTGTTTTCATTTTTTAGATTTTTATTAATTTTTTTATTATGTTACAATGAATCATGGAACACTACATCAAAAACTAATGATGTACTGTATACATCATTATGTGAATAACATAATTTTTTTTTTTACTCGAGAGAGAAGAAAGGGTCAGAAGGAGAGGGGGAAGCAGGATCCCCACTAAGCAAGGAGCCTGACCCCGGGCTCCATCCTAGGACCCCAGGATCATGACCTGAGCCAAAGGCAGACACTTAACAGCTTAACCAACTGAGCCACCCAGGCGCCCCAGGAGGAGACTCTTTTTTTAGGACAAAGTCTCGATAAAGAACATGAACTGAAGTTCGTATTTTCTTCATGGGGCTTTGTTGTTTAGAACCAAATCCTGACAGACTTTGTTCATAGTTTCCACTTGCAGCAGCAAACTGGAGGGCAGACCTCCCTTGTGGGGCCTGGAAAGAAAAACTGCTCACACTGACTTCTTTATTCAGCTCAGCAAACACCGCAAGCTGCCTGCAAACCACTCTCACAATATGGCCCACACTGCCCAGCAATGTCTGATAGAAAGTCTAACAAAGTTTGCAATTTACAAAGGAATTTCACATAAATCCTTTTACAGAACTTTTTTTTAGAATTTCTAACTGAAACAATCAACCTCATGTGTCAATATTAACAAAAGGGTATGCAGAAGAAGGGGGCAAGAGGAAAACAACAGGCAGGAGAAGAAGGATGGAAGGAGGTGGAGTGGAAATTCACCACTGAGCTTCCCTGAACGTCTGTAGGCATTATGTCCCAGGTACTGCATCAGGAACTTTGGGCTATGGATAATTCTGTGACCATAATAAAATGTGCCAATGTTCGTAAGAATTTTTTGGCTCAACCAGAAGTGTAGTTTAATAGCTCTCTGGGGAATTACACTGAGTGAAAAAAAATGACAACCCCCAAAGGGTTACATAGTGAATGGTTCCTTTTATATATCATTCTTAAAATGACAAAATTATAGACATGGAGAATAGAGTAGTAATTGTCAGAAATCAGGTATAGTGGTGGGGGTCCTTGTAGTGACAAATTTGTTCTGTATCCTGACTATAAATGTCAGCGTCTTGGTTATGATATCCTATTGTTCTATAAGATATTACCAATGGGGACACAGGATCTCTCTAGATTATTTCTTATAATTGCAAA
>RCUC01152015.1:0-20586 GCA_003697995.1 Taxidea taxus jeffersonii | reverse complement strand
TTCTTCCGCTGGGGCCTGTGATTAACCCTGAGTGGTATGCCTTCCTAGTCTATCTTCCCCACGCCATTTCAGTGAGGTGTCCCTTTGTTTTTACATTTTCGCCTTTTGATCAGGATCTTTCTCCAGAAGCATCTCTAAGCAAGAGCCAGGTTTTCATAATTCAGTGGCCCTTTTTTCCCTCGTGGAACGCGGTGGTGGGGACATTGTGCAGATGGGAAACCTGCTGAGGTCATCCCTTTTAAGTAACAAGGACAGGTAGCAGGAGAGGTCTCAGGCAGTGGGGAATCGTGTCCTTACTGGGTACAGTGTTTTTACAAAGGTTTGACAGGCAGTAAGTACAGAAAGCAAAAGGAACATGACCATTCCAGATTGCGTGATGAGGTTTTAAAACAAGATCCTAGATCGGAAAGAAGAAACTACTTATTGGCCCTCATTCCAGCTTAGGGAAGGAAAGTCCCCCTTCAGAGACAAATCTCAGAGTGACATAGCTCTCCTGTGAGTCGCTCAAAGCACTCATGAGAACAGTGGACACCCTCAGATCCCCCCTGAAGAATTCACCACGCGCATTTTGGAAGCTACACTTCATGTATAAACACAAGCAATCACTGGTGAACTTCTTGCAAAACAGCGAAATTTCAAAGACGTTTAAAAGGAGCATTGTTATCTCAACACAACTGCTGGAACTCAGAGACATTACTAATAATACAGTGAAGTTGAAAACCCAGAAACTGTGAATTTTGAGTAAGACTCTATAGAGTCCGTGAATTTCCAAATGAAAAAGACAGACTTTGTTGAGCCTGGAAACTTCTCACAGGCCTGGCCCACAGATCCCTTCAGATGCTGACTGCTTCGGTACCAGGAAATCTTTAGTTTCAGGTCACCAGATGGGGTGCAGGCCCAGTCAGGGTTTGGTGCTCTCCTTGGACGAGTCACATGAATCCAGGAATCTGTTCTCTGGCCTTTGGCAGTACAGTGTTGGTTAACTCAGTGCGAGGTTGAAGAGTATCTTTCTGGAGGTGTCTTTTCCAGTAGACCAAAGGCTGGGGTTGCAAGGGGTGATGTTCAAGGTCTTCGTCTCCCAGGAGGGCACACTGAAAAGATTGTTCCACTGAAGCATGGCTGTTTTTATAGAAGCAGTTAGGCCTTTACAGTACTGAAGTATATCTTGCCAACAGTGGGCCAGCGTGTTACCAAACTCAAGCTGAGCTCCTGGTCGCTCAAGAGGCCGATACTCCAAGAGACAAGTCTGTGATGGGAAAGGAACATGAGCTTTATTCAGGAGGCTGACCACGTGAGAAGGAGGCAGGCTCTTGTCCAAAAGACAACTCTGAGGTTTCTACCTGGCACAGATGTTTCTAAAGTTCAGGGTCAACAGCAAAGGGAATGCGGTGGCCTGTGATATTTCTGTCACGGGCAGATGCGCTGCTGCTGGCTGCAGACGTTCTGTCCATGCTCAGGGAGCCTGGTCTGTTTTGTGATGTGCAAGAATACTGGGATCTGTGGGGTCGAGGGCAAGGTCTACAGCAACCCTGGAGCCTGGCCAAGTTCTGGTCCTTCTCAAGGCCCGTGGTCTGCAAATCTCCAAGTTAGTTAGTTCCGCTACAGATCAAGGGACTTAGGTCAGCAAGGAGGAGCACACTTGCCTCAGGTTAACACACTCCTTAAGACCAGCTAGAGTGCTCTTACAGAAGGAGGCAGGAACCAAGCACACTGGACGTCCTGTGACTATCCCAGTAGGGACAGGGCTGAGATTTAGAAAGCAAAAAGCAATGCTTTCAAGCCAAGGTTTTGGGAGAGCTACAGATTTTGCCGACGGAATGTTCATAGCACGAAACCCTGAGGATTGAGGGTGGGACGCACAATGAGAGGGTCCTACAAGTCACCAAAACAGCGCAGACGTTCAGAGCACCTGGCTGGTAAAATGGGGTCCCCGATCACTATGGAGGTCAAGAGGAGCTCCCCAGGTGGGAGTCATTTCTCCTAACAGAATTTTAACCACAGCGGAAGCAGTGGCTTTTAAGCGAAAGCTTCAGTCCAGTGAGGAAACGTACAGACCATGACCAAAGCTTTATGAAACTCATCTGCAAACCTCGAGTGGCCCGTTAGGTAATTCAGAGTGTCCCTACAGCAATGGAAACAGGTTTCCCTGCATCGTTGCTTTGGACCGAGGGGTGGGGGGGGGGGAGGTCGAGTGAGGCGCACACATTGTCGGCCCTCTTTCCTCACCAATATTGGTTCATACATGCTATCATTTTGTCAGCAGACCAATGGTTTAATGCATGTGCAGTTGCAAGTAGTGGGGATTTTAGAACTTCTGGTAGGGCCGGGCTGTTAGCTGGTCTGAAGCAGAGCTCTTTTTTGTGATTATTTTGTTATCTTGCAATTATTATTATTTATTATGTTATCATTATGTTGTTGTTATTTTGCAATTGTTAGATCTCAGATACTGTTTTTCCTTCTCTGGGGCCTATGGCCAGGCATCTCTGGTCAATTTTAACAAATGATCATTTGTGAGAACATCCCTTTGGCCCATGACTGAGGTTTGGCTATTGGTTTCCTTACGAGCAGGATTTTTGTAGATATATTAGCAGGGTGATTTCCTTTGGCCTCTAGGGAGTCCAGTCTGGAATGTCCAGTCTGGAATATTCCAAAGCCATGAGCTACCCCAAAGGCAAACTGGACTGCTGGTTTGAATGTTTGTGGTTTTACCCTGGGCTGAGCTACGAGCATGAATGGATGTGTAACTCAGATCAAGGGATTGCCTCGGTGACTTCAAAAAGAGTTGCAATGACCTACCCATCATATTTACCTTTTTCATCCTTTAAGAGCACCACCAATTAACCATGAAAAATCTGCCTTAGTTAGAGGATTTTCCTATGCATGATCACAGGGAGTCGAACGGTGGTCTGTCCGGAAGTGGAGAGAACAGCAGGTAAAGGTTATTGCCTCAAGAAAGTCGTGTGAGAAGCTGGTGGCCAGTTGCCTCACCCCCTGGCAGGAGTGAGGAGGATTCAGGCCTCTGTTCGAGGGGCACAAGGAGGTTTGGAGGGGATCTTCTGGCCTTAACTAAATGGGCAGCAGCAGGAATGACTCTGAGGTGGGGGGGGGGGCTGTTGGGGGGATCTCACTGTGCCACAGGGGCCCCAGTACTCTAGGGGTGACGGTGATCCCATGTTTTGGTTGGATCCTCAAAGGACATTCCTTCCCCTCTCATATTAACAAGGAAAGGGGAAGTTGATAGAATATCTGAGGACAGGGGGCTTCATTAGGCTTTTCTTTGAAGTCTCAAAACCTGTGTCTTCCTGATCTTTCCAAATGATAGGGTCAGGTTTGTCGACTTTTAGAAAGCATATAGAGGTTAGAGAAAAGTTTGGAATCTAATTTTGACTGTATCTAGCCAACCCCCTCCAAAACAAAACAGAACAAAACAACAACAAAAAAACCCTCATTAAATGGTGCTTAGTTTTAGGTTTTGGGAAGTTCTGGATGCCGTGAAAACTACCTGAATCCAAACATAGTCCTTATTGTGGAATCAGGTGCCCTCGGTGTCGACCCTGAGTTCGAGGCAACTGCAATTTCTCTATGACCCTTGACAGCCAAAAGTTTTAACTAAGTAGATGCTGTGTTCTGTAAAGAAGTTTGAGGAAAGGGGAGCGCCTGGATGGGTAGGTCGGTTAAGCAGCAAGTCTTGAGTTCAGCTCAGGTCGTGATCTCAGGGTCATGAGATCCTGGGTATGGGGCCTTCTGACGATTTTCTCTCGCTCTTCCTCTGCTCCTCACCCCCCCCCCCGTGCACCTGCACACATGTGTGGGTGTGGTTGTGCTCTCTCAAAAAAAAAAAAAAGCTTGAGAAAGGGAAAAAAAGGAAATCCTCTCTATTGTAACAGACATCATCCAAATCAACTTGTAAGGCTTGTGGAAAGTTCTCTGTTGTAACACCTGGGGCAGTCCCGGCTACGTATAATCAAAAACAGAATTCGCTATCTTTATCAAATGGAGTACTGAAAACAGTGCACTGCACAGACCAGCTATGGTGAAAATCTGCTTTGAGTGGGAATAGCTACCAACGGTGTATGGCGGTTGGGAATCACCCGGTACCGAAGGATAGTAATGTTATTGATCGCTTAGAGGTCACGGACGAACTTCCATCTGTAGCCACTGGGTTTTCTCGAGAGTAAAATAGGGATATTACAGAGACTAGTTCAGGGGCTAATAAAGCCTCGGGCCCTGTAATCTACTATTATGGGCCTGACGCCCTGAAGGGTTTCTTTATTTATAGGGTATTGATTACTTCAGGAGAGAGGTTTTGAGGGGTCGGTTTGAATCTTGATGGGAGGTATACTGTGGATCCTGCCGATATCAATGGAGCATCTTGGCCATAAAAAGGGAGGTAGCTGATCCAATAGAGACAAATGATGGGTGTCCCCACACTCAGCCATGATGCTGGGCAGGGTCGGAACAAATACTAGATGCCAAAGGGTCGTTTAATTCACCTGGTTGGCTATTTTGATTACTACAGTCAGGTTCTTTGGGAGAAAGAAATTCTGGCATGATATTTTTCTAAGAAATCTGAGCCCGATAAATAAATAAGGAGAAAAGGGTGAGTATCCGTGGGCCTGAGCAGGGGGGAATAGGTCCAGAGATGGGAAGCTGTTGAGGTTTATTAAAGATTCCCCATTATTTGAACTGGTTTCTTACCTGAGGCAGGAGTTTGAGCAGTAAGAATATAGCTCTGGGGTCAATAAAGACAAAGAAATTCATTCCCAGTCTGGAGACTGGTTTCTCTGAGCTCACCCAGAAAGAGGATTGGGAAGAGCCCCAACACTGGGAATTAAGAGGACATCGCAAAGGCTGGATAGAAGGCTGCAGGTGCTTACAGCCCTTGTTTGTTTCCCCATGGTCCTGGCCCTTAGTAGTAATAGCAGAAATTAGGGAAGGGTTGGTTTTGTTTAGGCGTGTTGATTTGCCAGCATTGAAAATTAAGAATTTTAGTACTTTCTTTTAGGTAACTCATCTATGGTACAAGGGAACTGATTTGCCAAATTAAATCTGGGGTGGGCAGTTTCCTATTCCATCCTGGTCCTTTTAACTAAAGAAGGAATACCGGGGCACCTGGGTGGCTCAGTCGGTTGAATGTCCAACTCTTGGCTTTGGCTCCAGTCATCATCTCATGGCTGCGAGATCGAGCCCTGTGTCAGGCTCCGTGCTGAGTAGGGAGAATCTTCAGATTCTTGCTTGCTCTCAAAAAAATAATAATAAAAAGAAAAATAAAATACCATGTAAATAATAGTAACAAATAATGAATTGAGTTCAGTGCTTCCCAGCTGGATTCTATATTTAAAGGAAGACCAGAATGTTCTTTAAAGACAATTTGGAGTTGATTATAATAGTCATGAACAGGTTCAAAAAAAAATCAGGTGTGCAAACCTGAATTTTGTTCCAGTCAGCAGGCTTAGTAAAAGCTACTGTAATTGCTTGGTGAAGCTTTCCAGAGAGTGTTCTAGCAGCCTGCCAAAAGTTAGGGGTCTGTTTTCTCTAAATCCCCTTTAGGCTGTTCCCATCGGGCTAGTTTCATCCATTGCTTGGCCAGGCCTTCACCGACAAGCATGTGGACTAATATAAATCCAAGAAATCAGGTTAGTAAATGTGAATAACTCTGTTAAGTTCTTGAGCAAACCTTAGGGGGCTCCTCAGTCACTTTGGGAAAGTCTTTAACGATGGCTCATGATTTGGCCTTATTCCAGGGAACATAAGAAATGTGGGGCTTATTTGGATGCTCTGAGACTTCACTTTAAAGGGGCAGATTTTAAGACGTCTGGGAGAGGAGGAAGAAGTTCCTTCAGAGGGAAAGGGAGGTCCAGAGAAAGGATTAACGTGGGGGAGGGTAGAGGAGGTGCAGAGCAGTTAAAGGAAAACTGCATCAGAGGTTGGACCTGAGCCAGGGGGCTGCCCTCCATCTTGAGACAAAGAGAACAGGGAGGGGGGTGGCCTCAGCACCCTTTTTTCTTTCTTTGTCTTAGCTAATATAAATTTCAGATTCCTGATAATGTTTGGAAGCTTCAAAATACCAATCAAGACAGGCTTCCCATTCAGTTGATAATTTTAGAGCCAGGCCTGCCCAATCCAGTTTTAAGATGAGTCAATTTAGGAAGATGGAAGTTTCCATCAAGTTCCAAGTGACTTGGTTAAGTTGGCCCATTTAGTTAGAAATATGCATGGAGAGGGACAGCAGTTCTTAAACATAAAACCAGCTGGGGGTTCAGGGGCAGGACACCCCCCTAAAGCATATTTTGGGCTGGGACCCCATTTCTTAGAGATGTATTCTCCAGAGAAACAAAAAGGTCCTAAACACGGTTTTTCAACAAGAATGACCTGATTCCAAAAGGAATCCTACCAAAGGCCAAATAAGTACTCTCAGAAAGATGAAGGCCTTAAAACAGATCCCGAATAAAGACTGGAGAGCTCCAGACACAGAGCAGAACTTGAAATCCAGGAGAAAACTTAACCTACCTGCAAAGTCTAAGCTCAGCAGGAAGGCAGCTCACTTGGCTCTGGACACCAGCACGGGTTTGCTTACAGAGCTGTTGCAGGTCTTATCTGGATCCCACTCTGATTATGCTGAGTGAAATAAGTCAAGCAGAGAGAGTCAATTATCATACGGTTTCACTTATTTGTGGAGCATAAGGAATAACACGGAGCACATGGGGAGATGGAGAGGAGAAGGGAGTTGGAGGAGGAGATGAACCATGAGAGGCTACAGACTCTGAAAAACAATCTAAGGGTTTTGAAGGGGCAGGGGGGAGGGAGGTTGGGGGAGCCTGGTGGTGGGTATTGTGGAGGGCACGTATTGCATGGAGCACTGGGTGTGGTGCATAAACAACGAGTTCTGTTAAATAAATAAAAATAAATAAAAACCCATTATTTTACCAGGAAAAAAAAAAGGCAGGGGGTGTTTATTTGAGAATAACAGAATTGCAATTCGGGGCATGTAAGCTACAGCAAAACCATAGGCGAGTCCTGCCGTACACAAAGGAGAGGACGTTTACTTTCTGGAGGAGGAAGAGGACCTCGGGAGGGTCCTGAGTAAAAGTTCATTGGATAAAAACAGCAAGAGTTCAGGGTGATGGAGGACAGGTTCTCACTGGCTGAGTTTCTGGGTAGTCCATTTCTGGTAGGAGATGCAACGTCCATCTTTCCCTGCTGGGGTCTGTAGTAGACAGTTCTGTTGCATGGCTCGCCCTTCTGTCCTCCCTACTCCATTTTAATGAGGTTCGCTTTCAGTAACTCCCGCCACTGTAAAGAAGTCTCCCGTCGGCGTCTGGGGAGGCAGTAGCTGGCAGGGATGGCCCAAGAGTTTACCTGGTCCACCTGAGTGACAAACAGAATGATGAGTGGCCACATGTGGGAATCAGCCATAGGTGGGAATCCCTTGTGTGACTAAGCAGATGAGTGCTGGGATGACCGCTAAGGACAGAGATGCAGTCAGTTCGCCCTCGCTGGTACTCTGCGCACACCTGATAGCCAGGGCTCCCCTTTGGGGAAGAATTTTAAGTCACTATAAAGGAGAAGGGGAGCTGGGGGGGAAAGCCGGTATATTTTTTTTTTTCAGAGATCTAAAAGGAACCTCGTAAAGGTTATACTTAAAATATGAAACCCAGAGTTTAAACGGTTACCCCGAATCATATGGCATGAGTTAGGTAACAAGAGCTCTGGCCACGTGGAAGGACCAGACCTCTGCACAACACCGCATTCGTACGGGTGCTCTCCTTGACCCTGTCCTAGCGGGCGAGATGAGCTCCATTTTAAAGATCAAGAAACTGAGGCACCAACAGATGAAGCGACTCGCCTCTAGGCTTTCGACTCAAAGTTCCTTCTTGTCTCTCACAAAGGCTCTCCAAAATACAAAAAACTCCTTAGGCACTTAGCTTTCTAATTTCTGTTGGCTTTTTCTGACTCCTTCCAGGGCTGCGTCATCTGGTAATGGAGCTTGACGGTAGGCAGGATAAAATTGACACGGCTAGCACAAAGAAGGATGCCCTACTTTAACGATAACACAGTATTTTTAAAACCCTCGCACAGATACAGATACGTGAGGGAGTCACACAGTGGCATTTTAGAGGGCTATTTCCGTCCGAGCAAGTATTAAAGAATGACTTCTTTATATTGCAAATTCCCTCTGATGTGCTGAAAACAGGACCTGATTTACCCAGTATGGGTTTGCCTGCAACTCTTCCAGCCCCGATGCATTGGGGGCGGTGGGGGGGGGGGGGGTGCGGTGGGGGAGCGGGGTGCACAAGGCATCCCTGTGCTGTCAGGGACAGACATGTCAGAGCTTCCCATGGCAGAGCTGTTGTCGGCTGCTGTCCATCTTAGTAACTCATCGCCTGGTGATGGGCAAGCTAGGACCAAGTGACCTCAAGACAGAAGAAAGAGGAGGAAGGAGCACTTGGGGGCTATCACCAACTCCTAAAACCCAGAGAAATCGGTGAATGGATTCAAACGATCCCATCGGGTCATAGGAACAGCCAGATCTGTCCCATTTTCCCTGATCTGTCAGTTTTCATTGGCTCCAGATCTCCATTTCTTTACCTACTTGATGTGGAGTGTGACTTAGTTTCTTTTGTGTGGTTGTCAGGACAGTCCAGTGGGCTCATGTTCAGTTAAAGGAAGAAGGGCATTTGTTGGAGGGGCTGCGAGAATGCCCAGTGGTTGGCGAGGAAGGCCTCAGACACTTTGGGGCAGAGAACCCTGGGATGAGGACTTGACCTCCGGCAGACCCAAGCTGACCTACAAGCTGAAAAGAGGGAACAGCTAAAATTCCTTTTCTGGGGTTTCTCTCCAGGCTCACAAGGGGCAGAGCTGGGCAGGGGTAAGGCTGCACTAAGGGCTGAGGCGCCCGGGGACCTAGGAGCTCTGCCCCCTCCTCGTCAGCACCTGGGGCAGTACTATCCCCCCCACACCCATTCCAGGCCTGTCACTAGAACCAAGAACGTGCTGTTTCCCTCCCTGGCTGCTCTCGGAGGGCCCCTCAGAAGGGAGGGACACAGCCTATATAACACGGGTGTTTTAATTCTGGTGACCGTGAATGGACTTCAGGGGTCCACGAACCGCCTGAAACATGGGTGTCATTTTGCGGGTAGATCTAGATCCTTAGTCCAGCAAAATGCATCTTATCACATCAGATTCTCAGAGGGGACCTTCCTTGATAAAACGCGGTCCCGTGACCCTCCAGGGCTGGCCCCGGAAAGAATATTCTGGATTTCAGGCCACTCCAGCACTGGGATCTCAGATCTGTTGCCACCTGCTTCCAGGGATCCCGTTCTCATTTGAGGTCTCTCCCTGGATATGACTGGCGCCACGTTCTGGCCTTAGGGATCCTTTTTTTTGTGAGGCAGTTAATTTGTATTAATGAGCCCTCCATTGATTTCCCATAGTACAGATGAAACGCTCCCCCTCCCCCCACCAGGAGATGCTTTCCCAATCCTGATGACCTGGCCACACACCAAACATTCTAGTTTAATTCTTCTAGCATGGAACATCTTTGGATGCTTCTAAATGGGCAGCCAGGACAGATAACATTTGAGCTTGGACAAGGGCAAGACACACAGACGTGAATGAAGGAGACTGGTTTTTATCCCCTCTGCCCCTTTTGATCACTGGTTGAAAGCGCTTGGACTGTTCTCTAGTGAAGGATTTAAAACCAGTTTCCAGCTCAGAATGAAAGGATTCAGTGCAGTGGGGACGTCAAGGGGACAGGAAATTGTTAGCATGCAGGCATTTTTCATCTTAAGTGATACATGTGTGCACACATATGCGTGTGTATCATACATGTTTGTGTACACATGTGTGCATGCATGACATATGAGGACACGTATGTGTATACAGACACAAGGTAAAGCGTTCTCCTGTTCAACGTTGGGTCCCTTCTGGTCCCAGCTCTCTCTACTCACACAGCCTTAGAAGGGCCACGCCGGAACGCGGTACGCGGAGTACGGTGTCTGCTTGCGTTTCCGCCTAGGAGGATGCACTGCTTCCACACCAGGAACAGTCCCTTCAGGGCAGACCGGCTTTCACTTCTCGGAGTCCCAGCAGACAGCAGCCGCCATTCCTTTTGCTAGTGGGTTCCAGGCATCCTTCTAAAGGCTTTCTGGGGGTTCCTTTGATCAGTCTTCCAAGCAATCTCAGCAGGAGTGATAGGATCCCCATTTTGCAGATGTGAAAACAGAGGCCCAGGGGGCTTCAAGACCGTGCACAGGTGAAAGCCAAGTTGGGGTTCAGACTAGAGTCTTCCCAGCCCCAAGCCCTGGAGCCCCCTGGGGGGATCCGCTCCCCTGGGGGGCAGGGGGGTTCCTGTAGGGGGAGGCCAGCCTGCAGAGCCCGAGCCTGACGTGTCCTTCTCCCTCTCACAGGCTTCATCCCCCCTCCCCTCATCTTCGGGGCCGGCATCGACTCCACCTGCCTGTTCTGGAGCACGTTCTGCGGGGAGCAAGGCGCCTGTGTCCTGTATGACAACGTGGCCTACAGATACCTGTACGTCAGCATCGCCATCGTGCTGAAGTCGTCTGCCTTCGTCCTCTACACGACCACGTGGCAGTGCCTGCGGAAAAACTATAAACGCTACATCAAAAACCACGAGGGCGGGCTGAGCACCAGTGAGTTCTTTGCCTCTACTCTGACCCTAGACAATCTGGGGAGGGACCCTGTGCCCGCAAGCCAGACCCATAGGACAAAATTTATCTATAACCTTGAAGATCATGAGTGGTGTGAAAACATGGAGTCCGTTTTATAGTGATGGAAGGAGGTCGAACTCTGTATTAGTAATCCAAGGGTCATTTTTCCTAGGAAAAAAAAAAAAGTAAAAAAAAAAAACTCCGTACAGAGACACACACACACACACAAACACATACAACACGACCTTTGTCCTCTTAAAATCAGAGCCAGACAGAATTCAGAATAAGGAGAGCGTGGGATCGTGTGTCTGACGTCCAACCTGCTGGGGCCCAGAGTCTACTCTTTGGAGGCACCTCATGCTTTTTCAGGATGCCGGCAGCTGCAAGCAACAGGCACCGTCAAATTCAGGGAACAGTGGTGGCCAGCTTGGAGGATGGACGTTTCTGGATATACATACACATACAAATTTTTTTAAAAGTCTACTAAACATCACAAGTTGACAACATTGCCAGGATAAGCACTAGGGACACACACCCCATGCCACCTGCCCCCTCCACGCAAGGGTGGGGAGCGTGCAAGGCGGAGGAGCGGGTGCCCCCTCCTCTAACTCTCGCAATATGGGTCACTGTGTAGACGACTCACCCAGTCTGCCTGTGGTTCAGGGCCCCCGAGTTCTCTCAGCGATGCTAATGGGTGATCCGTGCTGGAGTCTCTAAGTGGCACCTCTCACCAGCTCCATGTTCATGTTCAAGACTGAGGGCCCAAGGGGGGAGCCAGGGGTGGGGGGCCAGCACCTCACCTCCCCCCACTGAAGCCCCCCCAGCCCCGCAGAGTGACCTCAGGAAGCAGTGGGCCTCGCCTGGCTATGACTGACTTCGCTCAGAGCCGGTGAAACCCATACAGTCCAAGTCATTTGCTTACATTTGCCAAACATTTTGCCATTTTTAAAGAAAAAAAAATGCAATGCATATGAATTTCAAACTGTTGTATGTATAATCCTCTAATACTATTTTTAACCACTTCTAAAATCCGTGTTAACCCTTCAATCACTAACACAGTTCCCTAGGCTGGGTTTATTATGCTGGTTGGTTTCTCCTTTCCTCCTTTTTTTAATGCACCAAAAATATAATGTGATTCAAGGGATGCAATCAATCTATTGTAATTTTTTATCGTTTTATCCTCATTTGGATATTCTGCAAAAACAAGAATATACCATGTGCTACGAGAAGAAAAAAAAAATGAGAAAGAGTGTCTATGCAGCCTGCCTTTTAAAGTATCCCATTTGAGACAACAGGGGATAATGTGATGAATTGCAAATTCGCCTTCTGGCTTTATTCCCCATGATTCAGTGATCACTGTCATGGGAAGCCCTTTTATATTCATGTTTCACATTCCGAGAGGCATTCTTTTCAGCTCGTGGAGGAGACACGCTTAGATGTGGGCTGTGTGGATGGGTGCGGTGCTTCTGGGGATAGGCAAGAGAAGGGATGGTCCCCTTGCACGAGCTGTCGAGCAGTTTGTGGGGTCTGTGATGGTAAATAGACCCACGGGGTCGTGAAAGCCACCGCATGTCCGATGCGTTAAAATGTCACTGCTTTTAGGGTCGGTCTTAAGAGACCTCGGTCTGTGTTTTTAAAGTGGCTAACTCCAGCAGCTAGCAGGCAAACCTCATTGTTTGGGAGGGGAATCGTGGGAAAAGCTCTTGGAGTCAGCAGCCTCAGCCTCCTAAGGCCATTCCCATAAGGGGACAGAGCTTATGGGAGAGCCCGCACGCGCACACACTTGGCCCAGTAAACGTTCCTTTCATGTTTCCTCGGTGACCTTGGTCCAGGCCACTCATGGCCCTGAGAAAGATCTCAAGGGTTGTTGGTTGGTTGGCCTTTTCACCTGAGACCCAGATGTGCAGTTCCCCCGGAGGGCAACCAAAGAATCAGGAATGAAAAGAGTGGGGAGAAGAATGGCTGTTGTGCCCAATGTCTCACACACACCGCAAATGGGGCAGTTTGTGCGACAGCCGGAAGCTAGAGAAAGCCCCACCGAGCAAGGACGACTCAAAGAGAAGCTTGTGTCGTGGTGCGGGGCCACCGTGATCAGCTGCCTGGGACAGGATGCTTTCAAAACCACCCTGCTGTGTGTTTACTTTTAGTCCGTCCTTGTCCGTGAACGTGGGGACACTCATCCGTATGTTAACTAGTAAGAGGCGGGATTGTTCTCCAACCAATTCATAAAATATGTATGCTCTGTCATTCCTAAGGCTTTGACACTGTTCTGTACAGGTCTGGGGTGAGTTCTGTTTTGAAATGTGTTGCTCATAGGTCACTGCCTCCTGCGTAGCTCTCCAAACTCAGTACGCACACGCTGAGCCCCGCTGACCTTGTGTTTTCATGGGGCCGTTGGCTTTAAAAAGAAAGTTTTTTTGAAAACGCTTTGCATTTTGGATTTTTTTTTTCCCTCTAAGATTTTAGGATGAAGGAGATGTTGAGATGAAAAAGGAAAACACCTCTGGGGTTCAGTTTTGTCAGCAACGGGATCTGAACCTAAAGTCCCCCATCGCAAGGTGGCTGTAAAGCACGGTGTGTCCCCTTTTAGAGTTTTAACGTCTCTCCTCCTACAGAACAGGAAACCTAGCCTGGAGTTAGGTTATTCCTTTTGAGCTACAAAGAACCATTGTACGTGCAGCGTTAGATCTAGCCTCTTGGTCATTTTTTGGTTTTGAATTGGTTTTGAAAGATTTCCTGGCAAGAGCTCCATTGGACTTAGAGAAAACAAAACTGTAAGGGCTAGATTAAACCTAGAAGGTGAACACCAAGCTTCTCTCTCTCTCTCTCTCTCTCTCCCCTGCTCCAAACTCCTCTACCATCTTGGTCAAACGTGCCCAGAGATGGCTGAAAAAGCCTCCCTTAGCTGCAACTTATGACAGATGTTTTTAACTCCTTCGTGTAGACCAAGAAGTTTTTTTGACCAATTGTTATTCCTGCATATGGAGTCAACACATTTTGTAAAAGTAGCTGTCTGTCTGGGACATCTGGGGGTTTGGAAGACTAGCAGCCTGGCCCGCTCCTTCACACTTCCACGGAGGAAGGCTGGGAAGCATCAAGGCACACTGGGGCCATCACCACTCCGGAAGGCCACAGCATGTGGGCTCTCCTCACAGCTACTGAAGGAACAAGAGAGGCCTCCTCTCCCAGTCCCCCATAAGGAGTTTGCTGGTAGTGCTTAGCAGCCAAAATAATGAGAAGCCAAGAGCTTCTAAGGAATCCTTTGACAGACTTGTTAATGTCTTCCAAGCAGGAAGGAGTGTGCCTCTCCATAAAAATCACTTTTTTCTCACCACATTACAGTACAATAGCTTCCTCTAGAGATGATTTTTTTTTTAGTTAGGCCTATACATGTTAAAGTGGTGTCTCTACATTTAAATCCGATTTAACCCTCTTCCCTGCCTTCAGGGATGACCTAGGGTTTCCCCTCACTCAGGCATGGCAAGATTTCCCATCTTTTCCCCATGGAAAGCTGCCACTCCAGAAGGCCGCCGCATGCAGGCTTTCCTCACAGCTAATGAAGGAGCAAGAGAGGTCGTCTGAGGTGACCTGCCGAATTGTTCCATATGGGGGCTAGAGATCCTGGCCAGTCCCTGGGAATGACCACCCCAAGACCCCGGAGGCGTTTTCTCAGGAGACAGGTTCAACCTGGTCGCTAATGGATTATCTTCCTCACTTCTAGAGCAGACCGTTCATTGAGGAGCATGTGGAATGGAGAAAATAAAACGTGTGTGTGTGTGTGTGTGTGTGTGTGTGTAGACAGAGAAACCCACTGAGGAAAAGTCGTTGTTGGCTTCCAAGAGCCTGCGAGGCTGGTTTTCTTGCTGCCTGCTGTTCAGGTCCTCACAAGGGTGGTCTCTTCTCCACCCAGTCAGGCCTGCCAGAGCCGTACTGTACTCGGCAGCATTAAAGCAATAAAGGTCGGTGTCCAGAAATCATACAGTCAAGAGCAGAGGGAGAAGGGGGACAGGAGACACTTCTCTTACGGTCTTGGTGGAGTTACCCTCGAGGGTTGTGTGTGTATTCGGTGTGGTTTAATTTAGAGGAAGGGAGAAAACCAGGGTTTGCTGTCTCGTGCTATTCTTCTCTGCCCATTTTGATGGTTTGGGGAGAAAGTTCCAGACATACAGTAGGGGCTTGACTGCTGAGTTCATGCTGCTGCTGTCTCCCTCAGCCTCAACTATGAGCTGTGTTTTCCTTTACGTCAGAATCCAGGCCAGATACTTAAGGGGTACCACATTTTCCAAGAGAAGGTGCTAGTGAACACTAAGTCCAGCCTGGAAAATCAGTTTGGAGCATAAACACCGTCCTTGGCTTCCTCCCTCTGCCCTCCCTCCTTTTTCGTTACACCACTGCTTCCAACTCAGTCCACTTTGTTGAGTTCTGAACAGGTGCGAGGACCTAACCTCTTGGAGCAACTTGCCCTAAATGATAGCCTTCAGACCCAGCCCTCCCGGGGGATTATGGCTACTCATGAATCAACTTGTAAAACTGAAGGATCCCTAACCAGTAGAATATGCAAGAAGATATTTTTTGTTCAGCTGCCTCTTGGGGGGGGGGGGCTGTTGCCCAGGGTAACATGTGGAAACTACCTTGCCTGGCCACAGCCACCCACCCTCGCCTCCCTGTTCTCAAATTTGTAGGTGATATCAGAGTGCTTGGTCATCATGGCAGAAAGGACAACAGCTAAAAGGCCTAAGATGGAAAATTCCAAAAAGCAAAGATCTTCTATACGTCAGAGGTCTGTGACTGCCCTGGATGCAGGGACAGAACTCCTGCCTCTCAGAGATCAGGCACATGGTAGCGTGATTTCCCTCTGGAGGGTTAGTTTCATCTGGGGATATACTGTATAAGCTTGACCATTTCTAAACATCTATTTATTCATTCATTCCTTTATTAAGATTCTGGACCAGCTACAAAGATGAAAAAGACATGATTCCATCCTCCAAGAGCTCACAGTTCCAAGAGCCAGACAGACCTGAACACACACAAAAACAATAGAATAACAATATTAAGAGCCCAACTCTGACTGGGCCCAAGGAGGGTGGATTCATCGTGATGGCAAGTTCAGCCTCCTGGATTCGGGAATGAGGAGGGTTTCCGAGGAAGAGAGAGAGAGGCATGGTCTAGAACCAAGAACTAAAGAGCAGTGTGTGTCTGCCAAAAAGATGGGGCAGGAGGTCAGCTCTCCTGCGAGGACATCCAGAACAAGTTGACAGACTTTCTGTAAACGGCTAGGTGGTAAACATTTTAAGGCTTTGCGAATCACACGGTGTCTGTCACAGCCACTCAACTCTGTTGTAGCGGGAGAGCGGCTCATGTGTGAACAAACGCGTGGGCTGTGTCCCAATAAAGCTTTGTTAACAAAGACCGTGGCCAAGGGCAGGAGTGTGCTGAGGTCTGAAGCAGTACAGCCTGGGTTTTTTTTTGGGGGGGGGGGTTCCAGCAGCTGGGACTGCTCTAGCGTGGACCAGGTCATGTGCTGGAGGGGGTTTGCAGCCAGCTGTCCATCAGCTCTGACGTTACTGCCCACAGGAATCTAATGCAGGTATCCCGTTTTCCAAGAATGAGGTAAGTAGCCATGACTGGCCAGGTTTACAACGGAGGCAACAGCATCTTTCTCTCTATAGGGCAATTTGAGCTGCAGCTCCTTCCAGCTCTGATACTGCACGGTTCTGCCACAGTAATTGTCCTGTTGTCTTAGGTGGTGAAATGGGTATGGGGGGAGGAAATAGAGGAATGAGTTTAAAAAAGGGGGGGGGAATCCAAATAGTATTCCACATCCCTTCCCACCAACACGAAACATTGGCACTGTGACGCTAATAGACCAGGTGGAGTAATTGGTAAACACTAATAAAAACTAATAACAGTAGTAGCTAACATTTATCAGGCACTTACTGTAAGCCAGCTTCTCGCACATATTAGCTCATTTAATCTCAACAACAGCCCTGTGAGGCAGGAACTGTTATTAGCATCAGTGTACAGGAGAGGAAAAGGAGGCAGGGAAGGCTTCCAGAATTGGCTCAAGGCCATGAAGCAGAGCTGGGATTCCAACCCAGGTCTGTGGATCCAAAGCCCGTGATCTTAGGTTCACAGGTACCCCCCGCCTACTGAGCAAGAAGTGAGACATCCCTCTCCACCCATAGGGACTACCTCCTCAGGATGACTCCGGCTCAGGTGGACTGTGGGTCCTACCCACTCTCACGTGCCTCTTAATATAACCAGCAGGACACGACGACAGCGTCTTCTGGGGACTTCTTCCTGTGTTGTTCTGGGTCTTAACCACAGAGCCTGGTGATCAATTTCTACGGGGTATTCTACCAGCAGCCGACAGTAACAGGAAACAGGAGACTCCTCTAATACATTTCCTGACACACCAGAGAGACATTCCTCAGTGCTGGTCATCAGCTTCAGTGGGGACACCGCAGACACCTCTCCCATAGGCGCCGCCATGTTCCTCAGCATCAACCCCAGGATTTTGGCTCTGGCCCAAGGCCTTCAGATATACCAGTGCTGGTCACTGGTTGGATAGGTCTTACTCTATGATCAGATACTAGACTTTTAGGAACAGACTTTCTAGATGTTTCTATTTTTGCATTAATGACTCAGGCCAACAATTAGTTGATGATTAGCATAAAATTCTGAACATTGCAGAGGCAATGTGATTGTGTTGTTCTGCTATGAGCAAATGGAATGGTAAATTTTCTGGAGGCTTAAACATTCTGTAGGTTGACAGCTTGCCATTAAATCCCCCCAAATAATGTTTTTCTTAAATTCATGCTAACTTAATAGAAGAGAGCTCTCACAGTGATAGGTTTGTCACAACTGTTCAATTTTATAATCTAAAGACAGAAGATGAATGGGAAGTATGCAGTGTAGGAAGTTGCATTACAGAAGGAACCCAAGCAACACATAGGTTAGTCCAGCACCTCAAAGGGGGAAGGGGCTGGGGAGCTCAGATATAAGAGCCTGCTACCTACATGCCAGGTGTCATAAGGCATGGTCCCAGGCAATGCACCCAGCAGCTTTACAGCAGGTAAAGGTAAGTCTAATTTCTTCCACTTTTACAGATCAGGAAACTAGTTTACTGAAGGCTCCCAAGGTCACACAGAAAGGCCACCAGGAACCAATGCCAGGTCTGTCATCTCCTGAACCAGTGCCCTACTACCCTACATCATCACCAACTCAAGAGCGCAGATCTGACTCTTAGGAAGCTCCGATGCCAGCAGGGAATCTCCTCTTGGGAAAACCCCCACAGAAATCTGTATTTCATAGAGAAATGAGCCAAGAGCCAGAGGTGAGACCTCTGCAAAATTTTGCCTACGGGCAAAGGAATCGAAAACGAAAAAAATGTTTACCTTAGTAATTAAACATCAAGGACCTTTAAACACATCCCTCCTCCCTTCTTCCATCTTAGCCACATCGGTAGAAGTGTTCTGGCCACTCATCATCCCCTGTCTTACTCATTCTGGACACAAGAACCAGCTCCAGCTCTCGCTTCTGTCCTACCCTCCCCAACTCCCGATTCCCCAGGCTTCAAGCAGAACCCGCCCCCCACCAAGACCACAAGAACTTGATCCTCATAAAAGTTGAGGAAGGATGCTCTGAATTGCTCTGAACACAGGGGCTGCTTCCTATAAGCTAGATCTCAGCTGCAAAATCCTGAGGAAAAGAGTGACCTTTCCCCACTGTCACCCTTTCTGTCACCGGGTCAGAGTCTAAAGAGGACAAGTAAATGAGTGGGAACTTGTAGGTCTCCACTGTGCCTATCACTGAACAGCAGAGCCGCACGTCACACTCAGTGAGACCTACCCAGCTTGTAAATCATCCTGGGGACTAGCTGGGTTTTTAATACCTTTTAAATGAAGCCACAACATCTATTGTGGAAGGGTGGCATAGGCTCAAAAACCTTGCCCCAGTGAGGAGATTGTTTGACTCAGCATTGTGGTGCATCCTGTGGCTGGAAAGAAAAGTGTCCAGGATGCTGGAGGAGAAAGCATGACATTACACACAGGCAGGTGCTCTCCGGTGCTCAGCCATACCGCCAACAGACATTGCAGTGACCCTTGGAGTCCCAGAACACAGAGCCTGTCCCTGGTGACTTATAGAAGATGAGGACAAGTTAGTGGCTGGGATACGTCTTACTCATTCCCAGAGAAGAAACATCTAGCAGAGTGTTGGTATAGATACCTAGAAAAATGTGCTTCTCAGAGAGACGTGGCCTTCACAGAGGTCTCTGGGCTTGAAATCTGGCTCCTTGGGGTTACATGGAGCAAAATCCAGTATTTCCTTGCATGACTTCTGCTCTTGTCCATTGCACTGGAAAGCCCTGATGGTATTATATAAGCCTTAAAAAAATAGTAGGAAAACCAGAAAAGACCGATCTCTTTTTCCTCTTGGCTCTTCTTCCCTCCTCCCTTTTTAGGCACAGAGTACCAAGACATTGAGACTGAGAAAACCTGCCCCGAGTCACATTCACCTTCAGAAGACTCCTTTGTGAGAAGCTGAGGGCCTGGCCCTCATCCTCCTCCTCCAGAGAACAGCCCGCCACTATCCACAGACCTCGCAGGCCTGACTTAGCGTGCTCTGCCCTGCCCAAGAACCCAAGGGTCCCTGTGTGGATTATCCAGCCAGTGAGTGGTCCTTTGAGGCCCCCAGCACAGGCCTGTGATGAGGACTGAGGAGGTGTCTGTGGTCAGGAGTCCTCCAAACCCTTGCAGTAGGCAATTTTCCTGGGTTGCTAAAGAGTAATGTTGACCAGGTGTGCAAATTCCCTTTGGCCTGTCCCTCCCTTGGTTCCTGTGGGGAGGTCCTGCTGACACGCTTTAGAAACCCCCCCTCCAGAATGCTTCTCTGATGGAAGGCTCCAGCAGTCTTTCCAAAAGCAGCCAAGGCTGGATTACAACGGGGTGAGGGTGCAGGGGTGGTAAAAGTGGCCCTGTTTCACAGAAGGGATGGGGGAAAAAAGCACATACTCAATAGATTTTGAGTGTGGTATTCTGTATTTTTGCAGCTTATATTTTCCAGATGAGCGGTTTAGAAATATGTGATATAACGTACACACTGTACATTTGCTGAAAATTATATTAAAAGCACTATTTTAATTCTTTTTCTGTCTCATGCTGTAATCTCTATTATCTTTCTCTCTTGTGTTTTGGGGTAGAATGATCTTCAAGGAGTCTTTGGGGGAGTGTTTCTGGCTATAGATGTTCTATATTTGTGGGCTTTGAGTCATTCAGAAGAGTATGGGCTTTGGAGCCAAAATAGTTCCTGGCTTCAAATCCTCAACCCAGTGTTTGATGCTGATGTGGCATTGAGCAAGCGAGCAGATTCCGCCAAGCCCCAATATTGACAACTGCTTTATACAGTTGTGATAAGACATAAATGAGGTCATGTGTGGAGGCACCAAGCTCCAGCACAGAATGTTCGATTGGTAAATGGGAATGATTCATTGCCACCCCAACTCTGGCTGGAGTGAGGTCCTCCACAGTCCTAATGCAGCTCCTGTTGCTACAGTTTCTGGTCCTGTGCTGTCATTATCTGGTTTTCCTTTCTGGTTCTCCTACTGAGAACAGGGAATGCCTTCCTTTCGGGGTCAACCTACTAGTATTGGGTAGGTGCTCAGTAGATGAGTGAATGAATGAATAACAAACGGTCTCAGACACACCAGCCTGGGGGGCTTTGACTTCTGTCCCACTCTGCAGAGGCAACAGCAGTATTTGTCTTCCTTCCTCTGGGTCCACAGACCGTCCCTCCCACCACCTCACCCCATGGATGGGGCTCCAGTTGTCTTCCTAGTCCTTGCCAGGCCTCTTCGTGATTGACTACTTTCTCCTCCACCATCCTGAGTCTGCTGGCTGGACTCCTACCGCGTATG
>RCUC01152012.1:0-13347 GCA_003697995.1 Taxidea taxus jeffersonii | reverse complement strand
ACCTCAAATATATAACTAATCCATCTTAATTTTTTTAGATCAGTTAAAAGAGCAAACCATTTATCTCAGTCTTTTACATCCTAATTTTTTGTTTTGTCTGATATTGATTTGGAAATTTTCAACAGCTTGACCAGAAAATCTGCATCTAGGAAAACATAAGAAATTGACTGAAATGTCTGATACAGAGCCAGAATTGATCTCTATTGTATTACATCTCAAGAATGTAGAAGAGGCAGCTGATAGTTGAGATGGACCGTATAAGGAAGTGTTTCTTAAAATGTGGTTTCTGGAGCTGACAAATCAGCATTTTCTGGAATGTTTATTATAAAGCAAAAAAATCTGTGTCTACCTCCCAGGGATTTAATTTAGTATAACTGAGGTGTACCTGGATATTTATCTTTGTGCATAATTTGATCTTAAGCATACTAAAGGTTTGAAAAACAGATCAATTCTCCATTTCCTACCACTTATCATATTAAATACCTAGGAAGTAACATTAGATTTGTCCCCTTTGAAATATCCTCATTCATAGTTTAAAACTATGATAAGATCATGAAGGATACTTCTGAACATTGTACAAATGGCTGAGTCAGTGCATTATATATCACTCAATGCTCTTTGCATACAAATGTATATAAGAAGTTATCTTAGATCTACTGACATGGGGGTGCCTGGGCGGCTAAGTTGGTTAAGCAGCTACCTTTGATTCAGGTCATGATCCCAGGGTCCTGAGATTAAGCCCCATGTTGGGCTCTCTGCTCAGTGGGGAACAAGCTTCTCCTTCTCCCTCTGCTTCTGCTCCCCCTGTTTGGGCCCCCCAACCCAGGCAAATAAATAAATAAAATCTTAAAAAAAAAACAAAAGAAACTATTGACATGAAGAGATTTTCATTAAGGGTGAATAATTATCATTTATCATTTAATAAGAACTGTGCAATCAATATCTGTGTATCTTTTTGCTTTGACTTTACAGAACTGTTTTAGGTAGCCTCTAAAATGGTGTTCAGTGATTCCTGCCTCTTGGCATTCACACCTTTTTTAAAAGCCTTCCCTCAGAAGGACTGGACTTAATGACTTGCTTCTAACTATTAATAGATACAGCATGAATATTGGCATGTCATTTCTGATATTAGGTTATAAAGTGACTGTGGCTTTTGTTTTGGGTGCTCTCTCTCCCCGTCATTCTGAGGGAAGTCAAAAGCCATTTTGTAATGTACCTTGAGGTACATTGAGGGAGGTTTCTAGCCAACAGCTAGTGAGGAACTGATGTTCTTATCCAACTGCCCACAAAGAGCTGAATCTTTCCAACAAGCATGTGAGTGGGCTTGGGAGCAGAACTAACCCCAGTCATGCTTCACATAAGATCACACCCCTGAACAGTACCCTGACTGCATCCTCATGAAGAACCTTGAGCCAGAAGCCCCAGATAAGCCATGCTCAGATTTTTAGTCCATAGGAAGTATGGAACAACATATATTTGACGTTTTAAGTTTCCCAGTGTTTGAGTAATTTGTTTTGCAGTAATAGAAAACGATTTAGAAGCTAAGAGCTTCATTAATCACCTCATTCCCAGTTCTAGTATCATGATTTCTTTGCTTTCTATATGATCTGATTTTTTTATAAATACTTTATTTCATTATCAGAAGTGAGTTTTTATTTTAAACTTCTCAGTCCTTTTAAAAAATAAGAGCTTTACTGATTTAAAAAAAAAAAAAGCACTAATAGCTCATAATTCTTTGGGCCTAGCAAGTACAGCCCTCGTCCAATTTCTATCATTCAATCTGAAACATAATTGCAAAATAATTCATTTTTTAAAGAATTTATTTGAGGGACACCTGGGTGGCTCAGTTGGTTAAGCAGCTGCCTTCGGCTCAGGTCATGATCCCAGCATCCTGGGATCGAGTCCCACATCGGGTTCCTTGCTCAGCAGGGAGCCTGCTTCTCCCTCTGCCTCTGCCTGCCACTCTCTCTGCCTGTGCTCGCTCGCTCTGTCAAATAAATAAATAAAATCTTAAAAAAAAAAAAAGAATTTATTTGAGAGAGAGAGAGAGAGAGGATGAGCTGGGAGGGAGGAAGCTGGAAGAGGAAAGCAGACACCCTGCAAAACATGGAGCCCCACATCAGGCTCAATCCTGGGACCCTGAGATCATAACTGAGCTGAAGGCAAATGCTTAACTGACTGAGCCACCCAGGTACCCCTCATTTATTTTTTTTACTTGAAAATTCATCATACTCTTTTTGAGAAGAGTTACTTTTTTTTTAATACTTAGGCCAAAATTATAATATCCTTTATAGAACTCTAACACTAAAATCTGTTTTAAATATTCTGGACATCAGCACTTTTGTTTCATAGATGAATAATCTTTGGTCTGTAAGAAAAAAAAAAAAAAAGATGAAGTGATTTACCCAAGATGAAACTACTGCTTGAACTGAGATCTAATGACTCTTTTCTAGTATTCCTTTGATTCTTTGATCATAAATTTACTGGGTGATAGAAGCAATGTTCAGAAGACTTTTGGGAGATGAGCAGTATTTAGCTTAGGACTTGAACTGTGTCTTGTATAGCTTCCAAAATGGGATAGCCCATTTTTACCAATATTTCAAAACTGTTTTCAAATTTCCCATGGTTTTCTATCCTATCAAAGTTCTACATACCCCTCTTTCCATTCCTCCCTTCCTCCTCTGACGCTTTCTTTCGTGTGCACGCGTGTATGTGTATGGATATTTCTCACTTTTTTTTTTTTTTAAGATTTTATTTATTTGCCAGAGAGAGAGAGAGAGAGTACACACAAGCAGGCAGAGAGGCAGGCAGAGGCAGCGAGAGAAGCAGGCTCCCTGCCGAGCAAGGAGCCCAATGTGAGACTCGATCCCAGGACTCTGGGATCATGACATGAGCCGAAGGCAGCGGCTTAACCAACTGAGCCACCCAGGCGTCCTGGATATTTCTCACTTATAAACATTTAACCAAGTTTCTAGTGTTTTCCTTTTCTATGATGGCATCTACAAAGATGTTGTTCTACTAGTCTTCAGGAACAAAACATTAGTAGTGTTAATAGCATAAATAGGATTGAATATTGGATCTATTATATAGAAAGTACTTCAGATTTATTTTTGGATAGACACAATGGTAGGAAGATTGAGATAGAAATGCTATTCTAGAATAAAATTCCCTGCATAAAAAGCCACATTGTTAGTAGTTGACTAGGTTTAAAATTCGGAGGAAACTATTTTATATCATAATGTTACTATGAATGAAATATTAATGACATAATGTGTAAGAGTATTTTAAAAAATATAAACTGCTTCCCTAGCACTAAGTAATAATATATCTTATTTACATCAGTTATCTCTGTTCAAAAGAGAGAAGCTGGGTTTGTTTTGGCCTGGAATAAATTAATTTCCTCCATCTTTCTGTTTATTTTGCAAGAATTGACTGCCTCTCTTGCTAGTTTTATGTAAGCTCATGGAAGTTTCTGGAATATCTCTCTGGTTGTATGTGGCAGTGGAGTTATTAGACAAATAAATGCCAGGGAGTCAGGGATTTCTTCTCCATCACCATGCACCATCAAAGGCATTACTCTCATTTCTTATTTAAATAAACTTCCCCTAAACTCCTATGCTTAAATTAAGTCCAAGTAGTTTTAGAGCTCAAGGACAGAATAAGTCCTTTAGGAAAGTGGAACAAAGGAAATCAGGGACACCAGATGGAAAGTTCAGACTGGCTAGTATCTTTAAAATGTCAGTGTTGTAGAAAAAGGCTTTGTAAGCCATCAATCACCCATGGCTCTAGAAACAGGCAGGTGGCATTAGAAATTAGTCTTTTTATCACTAAGCCTTCGAAAATTGTTTTCAAAGTAAGCTATATTTGAGATCACTTATGGTACATCTAAGGAACTGAGAGAAAGATGGAGGAGGAATTTCTAGTAAGATCCTGGTAGTTAATGGAAAAGTAAACCCTGGTTTTTCTAACTAGTAGGGCCACATTAAAAATCCCTATATTTAGGGATGCCTGGGTGGCTCAGTTGGTTAAGCGGCTACCTTCGGCTCAGGTCATGATCCCAGCGTCCTGGGATCGAGTCCCACAAGGAGCCTGCTTCTCCCTCAGCCTCTGCCTACCACTCTGTCTGCCTGTGCTTGCTCTCTCTCTCTCTCTCTCTCTCTCTCTGACAAATTAAAAAAAAAAAAAATCCCTATATTTATTTTTCTTTTATGTTGAAATTTGACTTATTTACTAAAACAGGCAGGATTTAAATCTTTCTTATACTTTTACACATTTGAAACAAGATTAAAAATTAATATGTTTCTTTTTTGATCATGATAACCAATTCATAATCCTAGCAGTATCCATTCAGTTCAAAGTAAAAACATAAAACAAAACTGCTGGCTTTCGAGAAAAGAGGAATCTCAAAAAGAAATGGCCGAAGGACCTCAATGGTATAGGAAAGCTTTACAGATAAGCCTAGAGTAGGTTTTAAAGGATTTATTTATTTATTTGAGAGAGAGGGGGAGAGAAAGAGAGAGAAAGAGAGGAAGTAGGAGCAAAGGATGAGATTCCCTGCTGAGCCAGGAGCCTGAAGACATGGGGTTCCTTCTCACAACCCTAAGTTCATGACCTGAGTCTAAACGAAGAGGCGCCCCCGTTGGTAACATTTTATTAAATAGGGCTACTCAGAGAAAATTTTCACCAAGAAATAGAAGAGATAGAAATTTTTTTTTTGATAACTAGTTTTAGGAATAACTTTATATATAAAACACAGTAATTGTCAAAAATTTTAGAACATGAAAAAAAAAGTATTAAGACCAAAGTGAAATCATCCTTAAGTTAGTAATTCAGATTTTTTTAAAATACCTATTAGTATTTTGGCATACTGTCTTTTGGTCTTTGTGTGTATAACATGTATTTTAAAATAATATTTGATCATTACTTATATAGAGAATTATCATTTTCCCCAGCAATAGTATTTTATAAAAATTTTTTTCCAGGTTATTAAATGTGGGTCTTCTGAGTGGACTAGAGAAAAACAAAGCATTTCTTAGCTCTGGGGTGGGGACTGAAGGATAGGCAGTAAAGGTGAGAAAATAGCAAATAGCAATTGAGTTTTATTCAGTGAAGGATGGGGTGATTTATTTGGTTTAAAAACAGCAGGTGATAAAATTCCATATTTGAAGGTCAGAGCTATTACCTAGCCCTACAGGCCAGGCAGGATGACACTCTGATTTAGTGACAAGAAGAATGGAGAGTGTACGCAGGGCGTGCATTCACACCACATTCATACTATTTGACACTTCAGCAATTTCAGTTTTGCTACTTACTAGTCACTTGGCTTGATACTCCCTTTACCTTGTTTCTTTGTGTTTGAAATGAGACATCTGAAAGATGGGTCCAAAATCAGTAATGTACCATTCGAAGACAAATCTATCCCAGACCCCTTGTGTACCTCAGAGGAGGCAGAGTCCATGAACACTTTCACAAAACTGAAAGGCGCTATGCAAAGGACACACTCTGGAATATAAGCTGCCAAGGCCACACTCATATCTTTTCATCTTGGTGTTCCCTCTGGCCACATCAATAGACACACAGAATATGCTTTGGAAATGCTTGAGATTGTAAACAACAGATAAGTTTGAAATGGAATTGGCATCCTCCCAAAGTCTTTTTTTTTGTTTTGTTTTTTTTTTTTAGATAAGAATGTGTTTTCTGAACTGGATTGTGATAGCTATTAGTTTTGGTCCTCTAGCAAATAGTTTTTTTCTTTTGTGTGTGTGTGTGTGTGTGTGTGTGTGTGTGTGTATGTGAATCTGGCAATAGAACAAATAGATCTGCAGGTTTAGATATGTGACTCAGTTCCTGCTCACCGCATTGTCCCCTTTGGTTGGACATAGCGACTGTCCACAAGTGAGAATAGAGTGCAAGCAGAGGAAATTAATCAGATATCTTTGTGAAGCTAAATGTTGTGGGGTGTAAGACTATTGCTTCTGATAAAGATAGCAGGGGCTGGAAGTACCTTCCTGCTTTCCTGCTTGAAACAAACAAACAAAAATGTACATAACATATGAAGCGAGAGCTCTCAAGACATTGGACATCAGGCGGTGAAGGAAAGCCATCCCTGAAAAACAGGAAACAAAAGAAGGGCCTCGTGAGACTGCCCAGCTCACTGCCTGGAGAGAGATTCTGGTCTGCTGTGCTGGGATGGGACTCAGGAAGAGCAGAGCCACCTCCCAGCCTTGAGGACTTGGGAGTTGAGGGCTTGGAGAAGTCCAGATTTAAGAGTTTATATTCCTTTTTATTGTTAAGCTACTTCAATTTGAGTTTCAGTTGTCTTAAAGAAAAGAGACCTAATATCCCTTTTTATATTTCATTTTCCTATCCAGTGCTCTTATTCCCAAGTTCCTTTTATTTATTTATTTTTTAAGGGTTAAAGCCAGTTCTGTCCACTGAGTTCCTTTTTCAAAGTCAGTCATACCTCAGGCACTGTTGAAGTCACATGTTAAGATCTGACAAGTGCCCGTTTCTATGTAGCCTTAAGTATGTAAGCTGCAAGAACCACAGCCTTTAGAGTGATTTTTCATATTAAATTGTTAAAATGTGTTTTTAACGTAGTACTTTCTGAAAAATCTATTTTTCTGCAGACAGGCTTACAGCTATCTTCTGTTAGGGCTGGAAATTGACTTTCTAGCCACTGACACTTGACAGGATGTTTATTTTCCCCTTATAACAATTGCCAATTTTCCACCAATTTCTCTTCTCAGAGAAATAACGAAGGTTGGCTGTGATGAACTACAATCTCTGGAGCCTCTCTCTGACAGTTTCTTTATATACATATTTGATATTGGTAATTCATTTCCCCAAAAAGGAAAAAAAGAAATGAAGACAATCAGTGTAAAATGCTGTCAGGGGTGGGGCAGCGAGAAGATAAAGGTGTTTGCATGTTATTCTCAACCTGACTATGAAAGCCATCACCCAACAAGGATGGGATGTCAGCGCACATGCTTTTTTTTTTTTTTTTTTAATTTCATAAAAGCTCTGCAGCTTCAAGATAAAATGTAACCTTGCAGTTGCTAAGGTAACTAGGATTTTTTTCCCCCCTCAGGAATAGCTGAACAAATTAGGTGAGGAAAACTTCTGTAAATTGTCAATACATGGGTGCCCTAAGGCTGCAATAGCTAAATGGTTCATTGGAATCCTAGGTAACCAATATGTGGGGCAAGTCACCTAAAAGATATATCTGGTGTTGATCTGATTAGTTTCTTGAGCAATTTAATGCAAATGGGTAAAATCATAGTTACCCCTCCTTTTTTTAGTTTTGACAACCTTTCTCCCCTTTGTTAATGTTATGCAACTTAATGGCTACCAGTGGTCCTAAAACTGAGGCCCCGATATAAAATTTTTAGATACAATAAAATATGATAAGGTTAATTGTTGGCAATAGTCTACTTTATGATCAGCACATATTTAGAATTCCATATTGATATTTCCCTGTTGTTACTGTTCCGTGGGGCTTCCTTATGGTATGGCATCATTAATCTCTCATCATTCTGAAGGCAAGATTATTTGTGAAAATGTTTTGGAATTAGAGACTAATGGTTTTTACATGAGAATCCATTTGTTTTGTTTGCTTTCAAAGTATCCCAATGTATTTTGATGCTACAATACATTGATAATATCTATGATATTTCATGGTTTCTAAGATGCACATTTTCCTACATTTTAGGAAATGTAGGAAATTAGGATGAATGTTCCAATTGATGATACCTGACAATTGCTATTAGTCACTTCTTTACTTTTAAAGTATCTTGTAGTACATATAATAAGCAATGATGTTATAGACTGGTTGGGATATAGTATTATGACTTAACTGGTTTGAAAAATATTTGGTAAAAGTTGGTGCCATAAACTGTTTTCACTTTGTCTTACCAAGCAGTATATTAACAAAACATGATTTTCTAAGCTCATCTTTAAGGTAATAACCAGCTATCACAGCAGTGTTGTTGATATAAATGTTTTTGCCAGCAAGTGTTCTGTGGATTATTTGGATGTCACGTGACCATCTCTCACTAACTTCCTGTGCGTACAAAGCTTTAAAACAAACCAATTAACAAAAATGGGCTCACTCTGAATACACTAAGGAGGAAAAGCTGTGTTTGCTAGTAATTTATGTTTCATTGATTTCACCTCTGTCCTGTGGCTAGGCATCTGATTGTCTAGTGATAGGCATTGACAGGATACCTGTCCTGGGCTAGAAGTTCTGCCTTCTGGTGCGCTTTGGAGACAGATTCCTCTAAATCAATTCATTCACTAGTTGTGTCACCTGGCAAGTTTATCTTCCTCAAACTGGGATTCTAATATGAAAAAAAGGGATAATTTCACAGATTTGATTATTGTTCAAAGATTAAACCAAATATTTTGTACCACAACTGGTACTCAGTAAATGGTCTTTTCCTTTTTTCTTTTTTCCTCTATACCTACCAATTGAGTTGATTTTTCTGTTGTAGCAAATTAATGAAAAAAGTGGAAATTATTACTATAATATTTTATAATGTGATAGAAAGTTTTAACTTGGAAATGTTAGTCTTCTCTTAGTTGGAAGGTTTGAAGAACTAAAGCAGTTGACTCATGAAACCCAAACTGAGGAAAGTAAAATTCTAGAATTAGTCTTCAAAATAATTTTATAATTGCTATAAGCAAGAGATTACATATTTCTTATGCAGAAAGATAAGCTTTTCTGGTTTTATATTTTATTGCTTTAAAATCACATTACAGAATGCTAGTCAGTGCCATACAGAGTACAAAGGGAGTGGATTTGGTAGGTAGATAGAGCTTCAGGTAGATACTACAGTTGTAGTATCAGTTTGAGTGTAGCTAGCAATGAGAGTTGTATAAATTACTTCACTTTTTTGAGCCCCAGTTTCCTATAGGTGCTATTAGACTAATACTATTGTTGGGAGAATAAGAGGTAGATAATGTAGGTAAAGTGTTAAACATAATCCACGAATTAGAATAGGTAGTAAATAAGGGTACCTTCAATATCACAAAAATTTTTTCAGAATGGAAAATTTTCTCATATAGGTGAAATTTGGTTATAGTAAACTCCAGAGGACATATTTATTTTTTAAGATTTTATTTATTTATTTGAGAGAGAGAGAGAGCACATGTGAGGGAGCACAGTGGGAGAGTGAGGGGGAGAAGCAGACTCACCACTGAGTAGAGAGTCTGATTTGGGGCTCGATCCCAGGACCCTGAGATCATGACTTGAGCCAAAGGCAGACGCTTAACTGACTGAGCCACCTGGGCACCCCCAGAGGACATTTTTAAATGCCATCTTATTAAATATGAATGCATTGGAGGACCAGTTTCCAGTCTACAGGAGTTTGGGAATAAAATGAATGCCCAAGTTTTTGTAGCTGACTGAAGGGTTTTAATTTAGTGAGGGAATAAAGGTTTACTACCATGCACATGTACTCCAGCCCTATAATTCAGTTTTGGATGTTTTTGTATATGAGTTTTGATGAAAAGTCTGGAGTGTAATGGAGTTTTACTTGCTTTTTGGAGTGTTTGAGATGGGAAAAGATACAGGGAATTAAGCTTAATTGCTACTCAATAGACTTGAATAAAAAATAAAAATGAATCTGCTATAGATTAACTCTATAAGCTATCTAAACTAGTTGTAGACAAGTTCTAAGCATTGTAGAAAGTAAGATGATATCCAGAAAACGATACCTGATTGTCTACTTACTGAAATTGAAATGGTCAAAATATAAAGCTTAGAAAATTTTAAAGCAGTGAGTTGGCTAAATTATTTCATGTGAGTTAGTGTATTTGCTGGATGAGCAGAGTATATTTTGAGGGATGACAGCATAGGAGATGTAATATTGTCTTCTGTGTTGTCTTGGTGATAAAGCTCTTCTAGGTAGTTTTTGCCATTACCATTTAAAACCTTAAGGGATTGGTGATTAAGAACCAGGCTCTGGAATCAGATGGAGGTTGCTATCTCACCTTGGTTAAGTGACACAGTTTGACATTGATATTAGGAAACTTTCTAAACCTTAGTCTTTTCAACTTTAGAATTAGGGATAACTTCTTAGAGCTGTTGTGAGTGGTAGAGTCTGATTTTGAACCCAAGCAGTCTGGTTCCAGGACACAAGCCATTGACTATTTTGTTTTAAAAGATTCCACTCAGATCATTTTAGTAGGGAAATAGAAGGAAAACAAAAATAGGTCAATAATTTTAATTGGTAAAAAGTTAAAGTATATCATATAATAAATACTTCAACAATTTTAGAAAGAAAAAAATGTAACCTAACTTTTGACTCAATCAACCTTAAGAGTTTATGGTTATAGCTTATATTATGTTTTAGATATTATAGTTCATTAAATCATGGGGTTGAAAATGCAAAATAATATCTGCAGTCTAGTATGTAATGTTTAGTATGTGTAACTATATTCAATTTCATATGTGATATGCTTTAGTACTATTTCTGCCTGATCACCAGTCCTGGTTTATGTATGGTGGTAAAGTGAGGCAGTAGTTCTCATTTGAAACTTTATTTGTAACATGCTAAGAGCTCTTTTAAAATTAAAAATTTGATTTAATTTTGTTTCAGAAGTTACTTCCAATTTTCCAAATGTAAATTAATATCAACCCATAAGTGGAGCAGAAAAAAATTGAATTTTTACATGGCCTATTTTACTTATGTGTTCTTCAAATGATTCTCAATTCTTAACTAACTAGCTATGAATTTAATCAAGAACTGAAGAACTTGTTGGTGAAAAGAAAAATAATATCAGTGATAGCATATTTGCATTATGCTTACTGTGTTAAAGCACATTATACATTTAGGGGCAAAATGGTATATTAAAAATGCTTGGTCAAAACTTGTTAATGAAAAGAAAAATAATAACAGTGATAACATATTTCCATTATACTTACTGTGTTAAAGCACATTATACATTTAGAGGCAAAATGGTATATTAAAAATGCTTGGTCACAACTTTCATTCAGTGACTTTGAACAAAGAAACTGAATATAAATATAGTCTAAGTATAGCTTTGCTTGTTTAAGATGTTCTTTAATTACGATAAATGTGGCCTCAAAAATATCCCATGGGTTTTATTTTAGTCACAGTGCAAAATACTATTAGTTTAGTTGACTACTTCCAGCACAACATGACCTTGTTTAGAGAAAGTGTTTAACTGTCTTTTCCACTGCAAGTTGTTTTATTAAGTTCTTAGAAAGTCTTTTCTAAACCAAATGGGATTAACTATTTGGAACTTGTACTTTATGGTCTAATTAAAAGAAAGCTGCAGTTCAGTCTTTCATTTGTTTTAGATCTATTCCTTTGTCTTTTTTGAACCATCAACTTCAGGGAATTAAAAATAAGGAAAAGCATCAGTTGCATCTTGGCTCCAAAGATATTTATATGTAACATTGTTGAAATAAAGATCCTATGGAGTCTTCATCACAATTTTCTGAGCACAACTGATAATTTATTTTGCATAAAATTGACTGTCAAATGTCTTTAAGGATGTTTATGTAATTATACCTATACTGTAAAATCCATAGTAAATACTTACAATAAAAATAAAATATGCTACTTAACAAATAAATAGGAAGAGGCATATATTGAAAGCATTCATTGTGACACTTAATCAGTGTTACCGTGTAGCATATTTGATTTCACATTAAAAAAAGGATGTGTGATTATGAAAGCATATCAAGTATAACAATTGTCTCTTTAATCAAAACAATATTTAGCATGTGCTTAATCAGAAGAGATTAGTCACTTATAATCCAATCTAATAATTTTATAAGTCAATGATAAAGACAATACTTGGAGAAATAATGAGAAT
The DNA here is from genome assembly GCA_003697995.1 of Taxidea taxus jeffersonii. Classification (NCBI taxonomy): domain Eukaryota; kingdom Metazoa; phylum Chordata; class Mammalia; order Carnivora; family Mustelidae; genus Taxidea; species Taxidea taxus. The sequence goes on along the minus strand of RCUC01152012.1, from coordinate 1,500 downwards.
GAGAACACGCTAGATTTTGGGAGACTGTACTACAAAATAGAAAACATTTTGGGGGCGCCTGGGTGGCTCATCGGGTTAAAGCCTCTGCCTTCGGCTCAGGTCATGATCCCAGGGTCATGGGGATCAATGGGGGATCAAGCCCCGCATCAGGAAATAAACAAATACAATCTTTATTAAAAAAAAAGAGAGAGAGAGACCAGCAATCCTAACACATTAGGACACTACCCTTATGAACTCTTAAGAAAAAAAAAAAAAAAAAACAAACATTTTGGTCAGATAGATGTGGGATTGTTAACTCTGTCCTTAATCTTGGTACAAACTTGAATAACTTCTTTAACTTTTCTGTACATTGCTTTCCTTTTATGCACAATGTAAAAAAGAAAAAGCCCTTGTGTCAGTTAGTTCTTGCTCTGTAAGTACACATCACAATACTTCTGTGACTTGAAATAGTAGAGACTTATTACCGCTCACTAGGTTCAGCTCAGCCAGGTTCACTTGTGCGTATATGGTCAGTTGTGTGGATCAGGTAGGTAATTTTCCTAATCCAGGGTCTGGTGTTTGGCTGAGGTTTGGTCTAAGGTGGCTGCACCTGGGACAGCTGGCCTCTCTTTCATGTGATGGCACCTCCTCCAGCAGTGCAGCTTTGGCTTGTACTCAGAGCAGAGAGATGGTCCAAGAGAGTGCAGGGAGGCTGGGAGGTGCCTGGGAGCTGGCATCCTGTCATTCTGCTGTGTTGAACAAAGCAAGTTACACAACTTGGCGAGATTCAAGGAGTGTGGAGTAGACTCCACTTCTTAATGGGAGTAGCTGTAGAGTTACATTGCCAAGTGTGTGGATCAAGGAAGGAGCAAAGAGTTACAGCCATTTCTGTAATGTACCATAGTCCCTATCTAGCAATTTAATATTGTCTTTGGAAGAGTATTTGGCAGAAAATGTGTGCCCAATAAACTAATTTAATTTTTAGAATGAAGCCACTTAAATTCTTCGAATTTTTTCTTATTTTGTTCTTTTATTTTCTTTATGAGGGCTGCAGTGATTAATCATTTAATATTTTGCAAGTGTAACTTTTAAAGCAATAAATATAAAAAATAAAATATGGCAAAATTTTATAAGAATTCATGGGACATATTACTTTTAGAAATACATTTTAAGAATCTTAGAGGTCAAAACATATAATTGGTTGGAAAATACTTTCATTTGGAATGCTTGGGTATGGATAGGAACTTTCTGTTGTGCCATTTGTTTATTACTGTTTGTTCCATCTTTCATTTTTGGTGAAAGTATGTCATGAAATATAAGTAGTGTTATTAATAGGATAAGTTATCTTTGCTTGTTTAAAAGGAAAAAAAAATAAAAGCTTTTTATTTTGAAATAATTTTAGACTTGTTGAAAAATGGCAAAAATAGGGCCCAGTTCCCATTTATCTCCAACCCCATTTCTTCTCATATTAACAATGTATATATAGTACATCTTTCAAAAGACTTGGAAATTAACATTGGT
>RCUC01152011.1:0-43069 GCA_003697995.1 Taxidea taxus jeffersonii | reverse complement strand
TCGTAATTTTTTCATATGCTCAATACTGAAATTAAAAGTATTTCCATTTGATAGGAAATATTCCATTTAACATCAAATGCATTGCTATCTTCACTCCTCTTCATTTAAAATTCTGAGTGTAATCTCATATTCACAGAGCTTAATTAGCATCTGTGAAATGCTTTAAGTATCTTGAATGAAAATGATTAAGAAACATCTTTATCCAGGAGAGCCCACTTGAGGTTGTTTTGTCTTACCGATCTTATTTCTCATACCTCCTAGCAGGATATCATGCATATAGAAGGAACTCACTATATATTTTTTGAAGTATGTAATCCTTAATTTTTACTTGAATATTTTTGCCACAGTGTCACAGAGTGGCAGCATCTTGGACATGATCATCCTGTCTCAGGATGTAATCGAAGTTTTGTCAAGGCTTTGAGAAATAATTCACACTACCAAACACAGGAGAGACTGATGTATAAACCCAGATACCAGTGGGGAACTTTACAGTGAGAACTGTCACATATACCCAAAAGCACTGATGAGTTTATCCTTTCCTACATGTAGAGAGACAAATTATAAGCTAAGTTAGTTAAGGAATCAGAGCCATGGTATTTGGTAGTAACAGTGCCATGTCTCTTGTTGGAAAGCTAAAAGCATGCAGTATCCATCTTTCCTATCTGTCTCTTCAAAGCGGATAGAATCACATAATTAGGCTATAACTTTATATATACAAAAACAACTATACTCTCTTGCTTCTATCTGATCTCTAAGATAGAAATGAGCTTGATGCTGAAATAGACTCTCTAGGGCATAGACTCTGGAAAACCGTTGTCTTTCCTGTTAAGCTCTGAATCCTTGGCACCTTGCAGAAATTCGGTCACGCACTAGGTCTTCAGTAAACGTCTGTAGAAGAAAGGAATAAGAACATAAGTTACTATTACAAATGCCCGACCTCATTCCATATATTCTTTCTCCCCCACCAACTTCCTGCTCAGAGGCGTACTTTTTTGCAGATCTTTTTCTGTAAGTGACATGGGAGAGAGCAAAGTATGTATATGTACATGCTGTTAACTACATTCTACTCCTCTGCCAGATATGTGATCTTTGCCTGCTAGGAAACTTCACCCAGAAAGTGTACAATTTGTTGATTTTTGGTATGTTTTAAAAATTGTGCAACTCTCAAACACCATCTAACTCCAGAGTATTTGAAACCCTATGCCTTCTTTCTTTGAATTCTTGCAACTATTAATCTACTTTCAGTGAATTTGCCTCTTCTGAATATTTCATGAAAATGTGATCATAAACGCATAGTCTATCTTGGAGATGAGAACCATCTCATCTTTGAGAAGACTGTGTGTTCTCCTGTTGTGCAGGGTGTCCTGTATATATCACTTAGGCTTAGATGGTTTCCCGTCATTCAGATCAGTCATTCGGGTCTTCTGTTCTCCAGTGGTCATATGTTTAGTTATTCCGTCCATTATTAAAAGTGAGGTAATGAAGTTTCATTATTCACTATTGTCACTGGGTTGTCTGTTTCACCCTTCTGTCATTTTTTCTCCTTTGTCTATTTTGCTTCTGTTTTTTCAGTGTGTATGTGTTTATAATTGTTATGACTTCTAGGCAGATGGAGCTTTTTATCATTCTTTGCCTTTGCCTTTACTGATGCTGTTCTCTTTCCAAGGAATGCCCCAGGAATATCTTTTCATCTCTACTTTGCTGAAATTGTACCCATTCTCCAATTGTACATATCCATGCTGTTTATTCTGAAGTAGTTCTAAGTCAGCTAGTGCTAGTTCCGCTCACTCCTGCTTTCATGTATCTTTATCCCTGTTATGGAATCTGTGTTTTTGTCTTTCTACCCCTAATTCAAGAGACTGTTCTATCTTTTATCCACTCCATACCTGTGATGGTACATACTTGGTAAATATTTCTAACATCCAAAGGAGACTAGTCTTGTTTTGAGTGATCCTAATGATTGGTGTGAGATAATGGGTAGAAGTCACAAGGAAGTGTATTTTAGAGTTAAAGAACCTTAAGATTTTTTTTTTCCCCTTGTGGAGGGATCACAAGCCTTGAATGGAGGGATGGCAGATGTTCTAACCTTAGCAAATCATTCTTAAATGCAACTGAGACCCAAGTGAGAGCTCTTAATTCATTTTTCATGTCCCTGGATTGGCTCCTTTCTCCAAGATTAAAACAGCAAGCCATGGTACATATCATGGCTTGGCAAACTGAGAGCATTTTGGAATCTTCTTACGTTCCCCTCTCTAACTTCTTGCCAAATCCAAGATTGTGATGAGACATGAAGTAGAGAAAGCTGTTGAGTGAGGAAGAAGAAAAAAGCGTCACATATCCCTCTTGGGTTTCTGAGCCATGTCATGGTTTCACTCGAGAAATGACATTCGGTTGGAAGTCTTCTTACAAAAAAGTTCCATGGCTTAGTGAGGTTGGTGGTCCCTCTGGTCTAGCTTTCTGCAAAAGAATCCCTGCACAGAATCAGCAGCCAGCCTCCTCCTCTTTGGAGTCCAGACAACCCCAGGCTGCATCCTTCCCCAAGCTTATGTCTCTATAGCCATAGGAACTCTCCTCTGCCTACTATTGTGCTTGGTTGTGCTCTTGGAATCACCATAATCTATCTGGGATATGACGATCTTGAGATAATCTGTGCTCCCCAATGGCAAGAACAGAACATCCATTATACCCAGTAGTTCTCGCCTTGGTTAATCATTAGAGAACCATCTGCGGAGCATTAAAAATTGCTAGTAGCTGAGTCCCACCCCCAGAAATCTTAGTTTAGTTTATCTGGGAGCACAGCAGTCAGGACTTTCTGAAGTTTCCCTGGATGATTCTGATACACAACTAAGGATGCAAACTGGTGATCTAGAACAGTGGTTCTCAATGTGTGGACCAGCAGGAGCAGCATCACCTGAAAACTTGTTAAAAAAGCCAATGCTAAGACCCCACGCTGGACACTAAAATCAGAAACTTTGGGTGTGGGGCCCAGCACTCTGTTCAAAAAGCCCTGTGGGTGATTTTGATGTCCTCTAAAGTTTGAGAACGACTGGTCTAGAATGAAGAGACTTCTCTTTACTCATTTTAAGAATTTTTTTGGAAAGGGTAAGTGGGAATTGAATCAACCCAGTGTGTGCGGTGAGGGGTTGTTCCCTTTTACAGGCTGATATAGATTGATGTGAATCTCTAATTCTAACATAGTGGTTGCCCTACATTGCCTTTTTCCAAGCATAATAATTGGTAAGTCTTGAATTAAATACTGTCTAGTGTATTTGTACCGTGTTGATGGTTAATCAAGATAATGTATAACACATCACCCTACCCCGCCCCAAAAAAATCCCAGCAATGGATTGTCCTAAAAAGATATACTATGAAGTAAAATGTCAGCAGGAGCCATAGGAGAAGGAGGCTCCATGTTTAAAATAAATAACAATTTCAGACCTTGTTTTTCATCAGTGTCACATGTCAGCGGAATTTTGGTTTGCCCTCAGCTGACTTTATTTGGTTTTGATCTGTGCTTCCTCCATTCTTTTTTTTTTTTTAAGATTTTATTTATTTATTTGACAGAGAGAGGTCACAAGTAGGCAGAGAGGCAGGCAGAGAGAGAGGGGGAAGCAGGCTCCCTGCTGAGCAGAGAGCCCAACCCTGAGATCATGACCTGAGGCGAAGGCAGAGGCTTAACCCACTGGGCCACCCAGATGCCCCTGATTCCTTCATTTTTAAAGAGTAAAGATCAGGCTAATGCTATTTTGCTCTGGGATGAAGACATTTCATTAACTACACAGTTGAGTTATTTACTTGGTTATTATCTGTCTTCTTTCTAGTCGCTGTATGGTAATTGTCCATTGGAACCCCAATATTTCCAAATGTATTGGAGGGGGCTAGGAGAAGCAGATCTATGGGCCTGAAGAATGGGCTGTGTATCCCCTTAGCATTGGCCAACCCCAAAGGTCTGTGTGAGCAAGGCATGTCAATTTCATGTCAGTTTGCATGTCAAGCAGCCAGATGGTGTGGAAGCACTTCACAGTTGATGTGTATGATGATTCCAGTAAACAGATGATGACCTGGGGTCTTCCTGCTCAAGATATGATATGTGGACCAACAGGGCTGATATGACCTGGGCACTCTTTAGAGACCCAGACTCTCAGACCCCACCTCGCACCTGCTGAATCAGAATCTGCGGCTAACGAGACTTCCAGGCGGCTTGTATGCCCATGAAAGTTTGAGAAGCACTGAAGGTCGTTTCACGTGGTGATGTCACTTTTCTTCTCTGTCTATGGGTGTAGAACACATCACTTCCAAAGCAATCTGCCCGTCCTCCTCTCCATTCTGACGTTTCCAGTGGAAACAATAGGGTCGCTAGGAGGGGAAATCAGCAGGAATAGCTGACCAAGAAAGGAAGTTTAAGTTGAACAAAGGTTTGGTTCATTTTTATAGCCCCTAGAGGAAGAACAATACTGTACAGAAGCTGTTAATGATGGGCTGGATTCGAAGGCAGTAATCTGTGCCAAAATCCAAATGTGTTTTTACTTTAAACTTCCCTCCAGATGTCCAGTTATATTGCAGAATCTCCAGCTGGTAAGAACCCCACAGAAATGGCTGGTCACTAAACTTTATTGAAATATAAAATATATCCATATTAACTTTATTTTCAATTTCTTCTGCTCTTCTAATAATTTCATTAACTTTCATTAGGCAGCAAATTATTTGGTGCTGATTGAAAATGTCTAGTTGACCTTGATGGAGAGATTTTAGTGGAGACTGTGCTGTTTCACAGCTCACACAGGTAACTATGGCAACTCTCCATTTCAGTTATGAACATGTCATACAAATCCTAAGTGAAAACAGCTTCAACCTATCAGTGCTCTTTAATAAGTAATCCAATAATGGTGGACCATTCAGTCCAGAGAAGAGGCTTTCTCTTAACTGTGCCATAATTGAAATGGCAGCAAGCAAGGAGAGCTATAGTCCTAACATCATTGGCCGACCCGTTAGCATGATTTCCTTGTGTGTCATTCAACAGATAACCCCTCCACTCTAATCGGATGAAGGAAAACCACATACAACTGTGCAGGTAATTCTGCACACCTGTATTCTCTTCAGTTCCAGTGAACCTTCCAAAAAGTTTCACGAAACAGTGGGTGTGACTTCCCTAATTTGCAGATGAAGACACTGAATCAGCAAGAGATGAGGAGATGGCTGGCTCTCTGGCGGCCCATGGGAGCCATGCTTGAAATCCCAGCCCTGGCCTTCCTGCTCCAGCCCTTTCCTCCTGCCCACCATTTGCTTCCCCATGTCCTTACCCACATGCACTGTCGTCAACCTCCATCACCCACCCAGGGGCTCCCCACTACCCCACAGTATAGTGTCCATGTGGCATTCAAGGCACAGCCTGCCCCCTGCCTACCTGGTCCCCTCGGATAGGGACCACACACCCCATAATCCAGTCTCACTGATCCTCAAAAGATTGTGAGTGTGCCCATCCTTGTGCCCATCCTTCCCCTGAGCCTTTGATCTCTCAGTCTCCTGTTTCAGAATCCTTCTGGCTCAGCCCAAATGGTATGTCCTCTGGGAAGCTCTTCCTCATGGCCCTTGTCAGAATCAGGGGCTTCCCCCATCCTCCAGGACCATGTGGTTGAAGCCTCTGTCACAGCATTGGCTACTAGAGCTGATTCTTGTGGGGGTGAGGCTGCGAGGCCCATGAGGGTAGGGCCATTGTCTCTATTGTATTATTCTCAGCTTCGTCCCAGTGCCTCACATCATGCCCAGCACCTGAGAGGCCTGCAGTCATTATCTGATGAATGAATGAATGAATGAATGGGTGCAGGTGTAAATTAGGTTTATATTACATTCCAGCCAATCTGCAGCCATTATTTATTCCTCTCCAAACTTTCAAAGTGCTGCCCTGTCTCCAGGTTCTAACTCAAGCACAGTATACCATCAGAAGGCTTCTCTAGATCTCAGTCTAAAACAACCTCTCCCCCAAAACCCTGACACAGTGCTTGCTTCCTCTCCTACTCCTTTAGCTGGTTTCACTCTTTTTCACAAAATTTTACCTTTGTTTCCACACAGCTTATCATTTCACCTTGCCTCTAACTTGCTGCTCACCGGGGGTCCTGGACCCCTCCGGTGTCCCCTCATAATAGCTCGTACCCCACAGATGCTCACGTATTCCTCACAAGTCAGCCTGTCAGTAGGAACTTTCCTCTCTGAAAGAAGCCCTTCCTAGTATCCCATGAAGGGCTCTGTCTGAAGTCTGAGTCCCTTCTTTGCATGTGAACTAGAAGTCTCTAGAGGCGAGAGACCATGGTGGGTCTCTTCCCATTGGTGCAAACTAGAACCTAGGCCCCTTGCTTCCTAGCAGGTAAGCATCCTTTAAAAAAATTCTCTGATCCCTTATTTTTCTCTTCACCTCATGGCCAGCTTCCCATCATTGGCTGGCCCAATATAGTACAAGAAAAAAGCCCTTCTGGAGTATGACAGGAAAGGGAAAGAGGAGATGATTAAGGGCCTCATTTTATGCTTCTCACACTGAAGGACCTTTACTCATTGCCTCTCCCTTCACCATTAGTAACACGTCAAGGGCTGCTGGGGGTCATAAATAACACAACTTTTCATGACACTGAGAACAGACAGATAGTACTGATCCATTTAGAGTTTCATAATGTGTGTGCCAACGCAGCAAGCGCACCGCGGAACCTGCCCAGCACACCCCCCGCCCCCATCTGTAGCCCAGACTCCAGAGAGACTGACAGACACGAGGGCCTTCTTTGGGAAAATAGGCAATGGTCCAGTTGGGGTCAGAACCTGCCACCACCTGCAAGTGTTAGAAGCGGCCTTCCTACCTGTCCTGCCTCTTCTCCCAACAACTCCCTGGAGGCTGAGCCTAAGAGACCAGAAGTGTTTCTGCACCATATCAGTGCCATGTGGCTTGGGGGTCTCACAGCCTAGAGGTCACCCTGTCCAAGGCAAAGTGCTCCTGCTCGAAGGCCATAAACAGTCTCTGTTCGGTGTCTATCTCTCCTCTCTGTTTATTCGCTTCCCTATCTCCACCCCTGGGAATCTGGATAAATAATGAACTTTCCAGGTCATTCAAGGGCAGCTCATTAACCCCCTTAGGAAAAGCCAGCAATGGCCTCTCTTCCTAAGTGGTGGCTTAATGGCCACAAGCAGATAATTCTTTATCAAGAGGCAATCATAGGATAATAAAATGGGGTTCCTGTGAGCTGTAATAACGGACCCAAACTAGGGGCTAAGTGTCGATGCACATGGCCATTGCCCATGCTTAGCAAGGGGTCGTGGCAGAAAGGGAAACAAGGAAGCAAGAGAAGTCCAGCGTTGAGCATATCTCTCAAAGCTCCTTCTGAGCTTCATACACAACAGCTTCTTTTAGCAAACCAGGGAAGGCTTAGCGTTTGATTTCTGGTTTCACATTGACTCTTCTAGGTATTTCTGTGGCCTGTGACCCTCATTCCTCCCCTGCTCGTGCCCTTTCGCTAAATGTACACACACATATGCATGTGAGTCTCTCTCTCCCTCCCTCTCTCTCTCTCCCTCGCTCCCATTCACACACATGTGTCTGACTTGAAATAGACCAAATCATTGTGATGATGCGAAGACCTGGTGTCTATAGAATTGTACCCTTTTAAATGTCCGAAGCACTTGAGTTTAGCCGAGTAGGTGTTGTGATGGACATTTTACAGATGAGGAACCCGGGGCTGATTTGCTAAGAGATTATAATAAAGCTGGAATTGAGACTCTTTCCTTTCTCCTCCTCCGGTGGTCGTCCTGCCAGACCCCACCGGAGGCAAACCATAGAGAGAGCACATGATGTCCTAATTGGCTTACGTCCCGCTCTGGCCAGCCTCCCAGTGAGCCCTCAAGGGCAGGGACAGGTCTCCTTTCTGCCTGGCTCCCAGCTGCTCGCATCGTGCCTAACACAGGAATACTGTGGGGCAGGGGGCCGGGGGGGGGAGGCAGGGGACAGAAGGAGGACAAATGCCTTCTGGAATGCTGGCAGAAACAGAACTTCAAGGGGATAGAGAGGGAATCAGGGGCCCACAGGATTGGGACCGTCATTTCTAGGTCCTGTGGCTTCCTGTGGTGACTCTTAATCCCTGCTTGTGAAGCCTGTGTCATTCTGCTTCCCTTCTTCGTCTTTGCACGCTGTCCCCTTGGCGTCGATAGCCCCCCTCCCAGTCAAAGCCACAGTGCTCCTTCTTCCCCTATTTACTACCCTAGCACCTGGCGGTCCCAGAGAAAACCCTGAATGGCTATTACAGCCTTCATCTTAGAGCTGGATCTAAAAATGTATCCAAATTCTTCTTCCCTCTGTAGGACAGAAGTGCCCTAGCATGTCTGGGGGCACTGCATGTGACCACGAACCCAGTTGCCCCTGGACTGTTCAGCTTGTCCAGGGTGAATGCCAGCCTCTTTAGTTAACAAGCATTCCCGAGCCCCCAGCAGGTGCCAGACATGACATGAAGCGCTGGGACACAGTGACCAAGCTGACAAGCTCCCTGACCTGGAGGAGCTCAGCCAAGTGTAGTGATGGGCAGAAGTGTGATTACCAGGAACAAAGATTTTAAATGTGTCTCCAGCACAGCTCGCCCAGGTGAATGATGGTGGGACTTTTTGGAAATCTGGTGGTTCCTGCCTTCATGGGGCACTGAGGAGCTACTAACAACCATAGTCAATGACGTAGAGAAGTAGGCATCAAGAGAAAAAGTACTCAGACCAGTGGGGGTGATAACAGATCATGCAAGGACAGAGACGGGTGTCTCACCAGCTTGGACTTCAGCTCCTCCTTGATTGTCCCATACACAAATGTATCTGAGAGTGGCAGCCCAGACCCCCGGCAATGAATGGGCTTGGTTAGATGGGTTCCATCTGCGCATGGGTCAGCTCAGGTCCCCAGAATGGGATGGCATCTGTCAGAAATTCTTGTTCATCATGCCCATCGGGCAAGTGGATATTGGACCTGCTGTTCCATAAAGGGTGTTCACTACGCAAAATGCAGGTCTGCACTTCTGTTTCCTCTGGCCCGGCCGTGATCGTGGCTCATGTTTCACTTGCACGGGGCTTTCTGAGTACGAGACCGGGCATGTAAAGAATGGGATAATTGATCTTTTCCCTCCTGGCTGGAATCTGTGGTTGCATTCCCTCTCAACCACACAGAATTCCAGTTTGCTGCCTTGGGCTTTGCAGGGTCCTCTGTGAGAAATAAAAGCCTACAGGTGTGGTGGTTGATGGCAGGCTCAGAGATAGAATTTCTTATGACTGAGTGACTTCTATTTTCTCTGGAAAAACAAAAACCGAAAAACAAAAACCACACACACCCCTGCACACCTGCGTGAAAGACTTGCCGGCATCCTCCCTTTGTTACTTACGTACTATCCCCCTTTGTCTGATTTTCTTTCCCTCCCTTCACAGCTGCTCCCATGGACCCACACATGATGGGGCTCATAAGTAGACTTAAGGACTCTCTACAGCTTGGGGAGAAGGCAGAGGTGTGTTGAGCAACCCCGAGGAGAAAAAAAAAAAAGACCCACAGGATTTCCCCCCTTCAGTAGAGGATCGTGCCTTAGAAATCCAGACAAATAATCTGCAAGTCAGGGGGCCAAGGGTAGCCTGTCTCCCTGGCTGGAGAAGTGTTTAGGTCCCAGGCTGTCGTCCCAAGGCACCTCCACCAGGTCAGCGACCACAGCAACTAAAATCACTGCCGACAGGACCACGGAATGGGCACAGAATGACGAGTGGTTTGGTTTCCTATCTCTTCCTTTGCAGTCTCCTGTCCTCTAAGTTAATGCAGGATGAGTTCATTATGATTAATAAGAAACAGTTTGGGAATCTGGAATTTAGATTTGAAGTAAAGTGAAAAATACTAGGATGTGTCTTTGGAACATGCTTATGGTAGGTTTATGCACACTGCACCAAAGGACATGTCCACTAACTGCCTTTGGCCATCAGCTAATGACACACCACAGAAATACAAGTCTCTCCTTCCTGGCAACAGGGTATCATACCCACATGCATTAATGGGCTCCCCCAGAGCAGGCAGTTCAATTCATAATTGAACAAGTATTGACCATCTTCTCCATAGCAATGGAAACACACTGTAATGAATATTCCTGATATCCCTGGAAGTCTGCTGATTTCTAATGAAGATCTGAGCACTATAGCTTCCGTTTGCCGTGGAGGCAGTTTTCTCATGATCTGGGAGCCTCGTGGGAAGCCAGGCTGTCCTGGGGCAAGGGGAGGACTTGCATTCTCTGCGGCTGTCTCGCGTCTAGGAGTGGGGGCTCTGTAGGGTCCAGAGTGAAACAGGTGGTTTCAGAAACACTTCTTGCTCTCACTCCTTCTAGAAATGTGCTTGAGACCTGGATTAGCATCCAAATTGTCCTTCACTCCCTTCTAACTCTGGCCTTCTTTAGACGAGTACAGATTCATTAATGGTGAATCTGGCTACCTGCCTGGGGGACTTCTGTTTGCACCATTTCCCCATTTTGTAGATTCAAAACCACAGCACTTGCCCTAGAATCACTGAGGAAAGCAAGACACTATCCCATGAGCAATTTGCAAGAAAGAACTCTGTAAACATGGGGATCTTTGTAATTTGTTTAACTTCGCTCTTCGATTTTGGTCTCTGAGGATCCTGATCCTCTAGGTCAGTGGTTTTCAAACCTCACTGATCATCATAATCACCCAGGGATCCTTTTAAAAATACAGATTCTTAGGCCACACGTGGCTGAGCTCCTAATGGAGAAGGTCAGAGAGAGGAAAAGAATGAGGACAAAGACAAGAAGAGGAAGGAGGAGATGTAAGTAGTTGAAAATTGCTCACCTATGCATCTGGCCCTGCGGCCCCACATGTATGTGATTTTTTTTTTTTTTCATTTCAAAGAGTTAATGATATAAGTACCCCAAAACAATCAGACGCAGTGTGGAAACGAAATGGGTGAGGGACTGGGAGACAGGCTTATTGAAGAGGAGGATGAAGGAGTCAAGTATGGCCAGTGTGTGATCTCCCTGAACTAGGATCCTCCATGCATCTTTTCAGTTGCTGTGTGCCCGTAGCTTGAGGGCATGACTTCCCCCAATGCACACGTTTACTGAGCACTTACTGCTTTCCAGGGACAAGTGAAGGCATGAGGCACTCAGGGATGAACAGATCTGGGGCCTCTGTCCTCTCATGGAGCTTGCACTCAGCTGGGAGGGGAGATCCAGAAAGGACTTCTCAGATAAATAAGATCGTTACAAATGGTAGTAAGTAGTTTAAAGGAAACGAAGTGCTGGGATGGAGATGAGAATGTCAGGGTAAGCAAAGGGTAATTGGAGGAAATACGGTGGCTCCAAAAAGGACAGAGCTAGGTGCAGGTGAAGCCTGGGTTCTAGATGCAGCTTGGACAGCTGTGGGCTCTGGGAGAACGTCAGCGAGTTGTCAAACCAAGTCTGTATTCTTTTCCTGGCGCTGCCATGACAAATTGCCACAAAGCGGATGGCTTACAATTTAAAAACAAATCGATCCCGCTGCAGTTACAGAGGTTGGGAGTCCAAAATGAGTCTCACTGGGTGAAAAGCAAGGTGTTGGTGGGCTGCATTCTTTCTGTAGGACCTAGGAGAACATCGTTCCCTGGTCTATACAGCTTTGACAAGGTGCCTGTACCTCCATCTGTACTTCCTTCCATCCGCAGAGCCCACAGTTAGCACTCTCACACATCACTCTGATTCCCCCATCGTCCCTTTTATGGACCACTGTGATTACTTCAAGGCCACCTGGATAATCCAGGATCTTCTCCCCATCCCAGGATCCTTAGTGAGTCACACCTACAAAGTCCCTTTCACCATGCCAGGTGATATATTCAAAGTTCATGGGGGTGCCTGGGTGGCTCATTCATTAAGCATCTTCCTTCAGCTCAGGTCATGATCCCAGGGTCCTGGGATCGAGCCCCACATCCGGCTCCCTGCTCAGTGGGAAGCCTGCTTCTCCCTCTCCCACTCCCCCTGCTTGTGTTGCCTCTTTCCCTGTGTCTCTCTCTGTCAAATAAATAAATAAAATCTTTTAAAAAAATGTCCTAACAATGAGAACGTAGACATTTTTTGCGGGGGTGGGGGGAAGTGTTGTCTGCCACAATACCACACCTTCCTTTCTTGAGAGACCTCACAGGGTTATTGTAAAACTCAAATAGCATAAGAGCCACTGGAAGTATTTTTACAGGTTGTAAGAGTCAATAGAGTTACAGGAAGCTTTCTAATTATTTTAATATACGGAGCAATCATGGGAGGGGTCAGAGAAAAAGCAGAAACACAGAATGAAACAATGAGGAAGAATTTAAGAAGGATGATGTGTTTACATTGGAGGAAACAAATCGAAAAGGAAACTTTTGGGTTGTTTTTGATTATGCAGAAATATTTTGATAAGGATACTCCTCAGAAATACTCATTCCACTAATGAGCAAGTAAGAGGCAGCTTTTCCTGCTCACTTCCTGACTCATTTCATTCCTCTGCACCCTGTAAGATTTCAGTCAGACCTGGAAGTTGGCTCTGACTGCTGATGGTAAATCCATCTTTTCTTGTTTCCTTTTCGTCTTCAGTCTGTCCTTCTCCACTTAACAAACATTTTTTGAGGAATTCCTAAATGCCAAGCCCTGTCCTGGGCTCTAGTAGCTAAAAGATGAAAAGGACTCTGTCCTCACAGAGCTTCCAGCTTAGAATACTCTCCTGGAGCCCTTACCACTCTTGGGCTTGGGTTCAAGTTGATTGTGCACATGCTTACCTCCTCTGCTAGAATCCAAACCCCCTGAACACAGGAGTCACGCACAACTCAACTTTGCATCCGCAGTGGCCGAGGCCAGTGACTTGTAATTGTGGCTTTAACAGATGTTGGTTGATTTAGATAGAGGACGTTTTCTTAGTCATCGAATGTATTTCTTTCCAGAATGGGGGAGGTCGTGGAAGTCTTTGATCTGTGTCTATTTAAGAAGAGAAGTCTCTCTGGGATGGTCTGGAGTTCCTTGTTAAAAGGCAGGGTCTTGGACCCAATTATTTCTCAGGTCCCTCCCAGACTTATTATTATACCTCCTGTTGTTCCTTGAGTCCACAAGTTTATTCATTCCCAGTTAAATATGATTTTTAAGTATGTACTCATTGGGGTGGGATGGGGTTTGGGCAGATTACAGAACATCTTTGTGCCGAGACTCTTCTAGTCTGATCGAAGCAGAAGATATGTTGTCAAGGCGGTGATGGTAGAGATATTTGGGGTTGCTTATTTGCCCATTTCATTCTCAGGACAGTACTCCAGAAGGTTTCTGTAGCATGGCAGGTACTGAGAACATCAAGGAGTCCGGAGCCATGTCACTCTCTGAAGGCAATCCAACCATGGAATGGCATGGCTAGTCCTGCACCCATGCTTATCAACTTCCGTATATTTTGTTGACCTTCTCCCCACATTTGCTTATCAGATTCACTTCCCTTGGAATGTCATCCTCTCACAGCTCCACTTAGCAAAATTCCACTCATCTTAAATTGTCTCTGTTTAGTCCCATAAAAAGAGGATGGGCTTCAACCTTCTAAGCCAGTCCAGTTCATTCAGAGACCTCAAGCAATGACCGGGAATTCAATTCACCAATTGTTATTACTACTTATTAACTGCTTACTGACATCTTTGCCTTTGTTCCTTAAAAAGAAAATCCAACTTAACCCTGGTTCTGTTATTGTTATTTTAATGTGCTCTGTGTTTTATTTCTCTGTATCTTTTTCTGTATCTAAAGGCAACTGTAATACATTATATTTAATAAGTACTCAACATATCCCTTATTTAGTGATCCCTTGAAAAACTGAAAATTGGAATCCTCATTTTCTTTGCCACACATATGAATCAGCACTGTTTTCCACTCAGGGGGCACATTCAAGCTAGAAGAATCACTTATTTGGTAAAAAGCACTCTGGAAACCTGCTTCATTTTCCTACCTTCTTCCTCCCAATCCTACAAAGGTTCAGAGAACGTGGCTGCATATGTCCCAGTGGCTGAACACCAGAAAACATAGCCGTTGAGCACAAAACCTGTCTCTAAATTACATACACAAGCCAGGACCTCCCACTTGCCATGATGTCAGACCAGGGTAGAACATGAACACAGAAAAGGTACTTTGTGCTACAGACTGACTCTGTCTGGATCCTACTGCCATCCCAACAGGCCAAGTGACTCAGAATCCTCAGTGTTACAACCTGTCCCATCTGCAGCTCGAGTTGGAATACGTGAACAGTGTCTTTGTCACCTCTGGCCTCTCAGCCCGGAGGATGAACGTGTGGTTCCTCAAGTCCCCTTTATGAACCCATCCAGTGGGCCGTATAACTCAGTGAGCATTTGACTAGGAGTAAAAAGCATGTAGAATTTCAGGCAGAAGTGCATTATTTGGTCTTTACACAGGAGTGTAAAGGGAGATGAAAAGGCACTGCCCCACCTCCAACCGAGGAAGCATCTGTTATTTACGGGAGCCTGGTGCCTGTTTGCTGCCTGTGTTGTATCAGAATCCCAATGGGTACCTGGCTTCCCAGCCTCAGATTTGTTACGGTGGGAAAGAAAGTTTATCAGCCTTCAGGAGACCCCTCAGGACCAGGATCTTCCTTGCATGGTTTGCTGGGGTAGCTCTGGGAGTTCGTCAAAGCCAGTTTCTACGGGGCCTTCCAGAAATGCTGCTCAAATAGACACCAAGACTCGGAGATCTGAATGTCTGGTCCCTCCTGCCTCTCTCTCCGTCGCCCAGCTTGAGACCCTGGGAACTGGAATGGTCGGAGGCACCCTCCTCTTATCCAGGCATCTTCTCACCTCTCAGGGCCTCAGAGCAGTCTTCCCTGGCCATCCTGTTTGACATAACTCACTCTTCTCTTGCTCTGTTTCCTATTGCTTCAGAGCATTTATTTCCTGACCTTTTTTTTTTTTTTTTTTTAATTTACTCACCCATTGTCAGTCTCTCCCACTGGACTCCAGTGAGTCTTTGAAGGAAGAGACTATGTCACCTGCTTCCTCACAACCAAATCTCCCACATGTGAGACAGAGCCTGACACATAGGTACTCAATGTCTGTTGAACCATTGTATTGACCAGACCCTTCAGGAGGTAATAGATGAGGCATATATTGACCAATTTAATGAACTTAATTAATTTAATTTCTGACCTGAGATTACTTGGAGGCTGAATGAAGTAAAAAATAAACAAACCAAAAAACAAACAAACAAACAAAAACAAGAAAGAAAGTAAACTTCACCTGATACCATGTAACATTTCACATACCCCTCCCTGCCTCACCATCTCTTCTCTCTGTGTGAAATGCCCAGTCATGGTCGATGCCAACATGTGAACCTGAATGTCCTCTTCTGTCCCTGGCTTTCCTGATCCAGAACCTCAGCAGAAACACGGCTCTGACAACTTGGATTTCTGATGATGCTCCACAATTCCCTTTCTCTGCTTCACTGGAGATCCTGGTCACTCTGTTTTTAAGCCTAGGTGCTTTACCATTTCCTTCCTCCACCTTCCCCACTTCTGTTTACTTCTTTCCCCATTAGGATTGGAGTTACTGGTTTTTTCCTCATTCCAGCCATACTGAATCCTAGCCATGGTGGCTCAGCAGATGGGCCTGAACCCCTCTGCTGACAAGAACACCTAAGTAGGGCTCTCCAATCTGCCATTGCACTACCTCTCCGCGGAATCCAGTCAGTAGAGAGACAGTTAAACTTCTCAATATTCACGTTTCCCTGCCATGGCGGGGGTCTCTCCAAAACTTTAGATGGTACTTCTTTATTTCCAAAAATATTTTGGGCTTTCCCGTGCACACAGCCAACAAGAAAATCAATAGGAGTCTAAGGAGGGTGTAAGTATATGAAGGAGGGCATGAATATATGAGATCCCAAGCTACAGAAGCCGAACACAGAGAAGGGATTGGCAAAACCAGAAATACTTGGGGTTGGTTTGCGCGCATTCATTTGATCCTGAAGTTCTGAGTGAGGAGGGAGGAAGGGGCAGAAAGGAACAGGAGTTGAGAAGATTAGGGTAAAATGGTGACTCCACCTGAAAGAAGTTAAAATCTGGTATGTCTACGCTGATGCCTCACCAAGGACTGTGGTATGCGTCTCATTCGAAAGTCCGGGTAATGAGGAAATGGGCCACGTTTCCCTCAGGAGATAGGATTTTTTTTTTAATTATTTTGTTCAAGATCCTGCCACTCTGGTGATGGTATGTCAATTGCCCCGAGCAAGACTTCACCTCATCTTCTATTCTTATTTTCAGCTTTTCCAGGATGTGTCTCTAACCACACCTTCTACCAGTGCCTCCAAATATTTTCTCCCCAAGAGTAAACGAGACATTGTGTACTTAGGTATACAACTGCCTTCCTATATTTTCAGTGCTTCCAAGGCATCAGTAGGGTGGTACTACACCCCCTTTTAGGGGCCCGGGGAGAGGGGGAGCAAGGGGAGCCTGTGTTTCCTCAGGGCCAAACACCTGGATTTCAGCTTCCCCTTTTTCTTTTCTTCTATCATCTGTAACCATTTCAAGTGCAAACCCATAGAACACATTCTCTTTATTTAAACGCAGGGGCTGGGGAAACATTAGAAGCAGAGGAAAAGCTGTTCAGTGTGCCTGGATGACTCAGTCTAAAATAGTATTACAGCTTGGCAGCAAACCCACTTCAGGGAAGCTGGTAGGAGACTAAAATAAAAGTTAAATTGAGGGGGTAAATCATTTTATCAGGCTTAGGATTTTTACTTGATGTAATGAGATTCTCAATATAAAATGAGTTAATGTGTCTGCCTGAGGGCATAGATACTTGAAGAAAGAATTTGAAAATACAGACTTGAAGTAATGAGTGGTCTGAAATAAAACAATGCAGAACAGTGAAATTCTCCTTATATAAATTTTGGCACAATGTATTTTCTTCTGAACAGCATGATTAAATGTGAGTATCTCTTGCTTGTCACTGAGAAGGAAAAAAACTACAAAGCGTTTTTTTTTCTTTTAAGGACTTTCCTGTTGTGTTCTATTTTCCTCCTTTTCTTCCTCCTTCTCATTTATCTTCTAGAAACACTATGCTTGTTTTCGCCCTTGCACAACGCAGACTGAATTCAGCTTGTTCCTAAAAGATGGAGCCAAACATATTTCTGCATTCTTGCCTCTTGCTCTGTGATTTTCCATGACTCAAACACAGAGTGGGCCCCCAGTGCAGAGGGCAGATCCTTTGCTGACCAACCCACAGAGGGAAATCAGAGGGAAATGCTGGACATTTCTTCTCCACAATTGACCCAGTGGCGCTCTCTCTCTCTCTCTCTCTCTCTCTCTCAGCTTCCCCCATTTTTTTTAATTTATTTTTTTTATTTATATTTTTATCCCTAGGGGTACAGGTCTGTGGATCGTCAGGTTTATATCGGCTTCCCCTTTCTAGCTTTTTCAGACAACACTTTTCACAAGGCCAGGTCTGTGTCCTTTTCCACAGAAATCAGTGAGTTTAGTCTCAGAAATGTGTTGCCAGTTATTCCTTCAAGCCGAGGAAATGATGATGGTGGAGAGTGAAGGTTGGGCACGAGGGGGAAGACCTCCCCTCCTGCCCAGAAAGTAGACTCACTGAGGGGAGAGAGCTATGGAAGAACAGTCTCCTTTTGGTTCAGCAGATGGCTTCTGTACTCCAGTACACTTCGTAGACTGCCATGAGGTCAGCACAAATAACTACCACTGACATTTGAAGTAGGCCAAAGAGCATAGCCAGTGGCTCAGCTTTTTGGTCCAACTGCCCCCAGGAAAGGGGAAGAGATGGACACAGGTCATTGGGCAGAACCCTACTAGCACTCCAGGAACATAGGGCGGCAGGCCCAAGGCCACCCTCTTGAGATGGACACATTGCTTCGGGTCATGCTGCATGCCATGCAACATGGTGTCTGAGTTCTGATCAGAAACCAGAGCTTCAGGCTCTCTTTGGGAAAGTCCTGGATGAGTCCCTTTACCTCTTCATTGTCCCCTTCAAGGCCCTCCCAAGCCTGGCCACTAGAGAATCGTTTGCTTGATGTTTTTTAGAGCAACAACTATTGTATGTATGCGGGGCCCCAACTGATAGAAACATCCATGCTTTTGTTTCCACTTCAGAAAATTGTTTCTTTACACCATTTGGTTAATCTTTTCCTACTGGATAGGCTGATGTTTCTCTCTGGACTTCCATAGGGCACAGGGATCTGCTTGTTAGCAAGCAGCATTTGTAAGTACTCAAGGAAGAACCCCGTAATAGGTGGTTGTTGCTATAGCAACTTTTTTTAAGAGGAAAAAAAAAAAAAAACACCTAACCTTGTGAATGGACATGTAAGAAATTATAAGAAATTAAATTTTCTCCCTCAAAGAAGAATGGAGCTAGAATGCCAAAAACCTCTCTCAACCTCATGAAAAGATTTGTATGAACGATTTCCATGCTTTGGATTGGGCATAGCGAGCTGTGGGCTCTGAATTCCCAGAATAATGTTTCAGTGTGAAAATCAAACAGTTCCATTCTCTTACAAAACATTTCTTTAATTATGGAGGAGATGGCCAACATGTGGGACAATGTCACTGTCAAGCACCTAGAGGTTATGCGTATGCAGCATCTTACTTAAAAACCTCACATTCATATCTTTTAATGTATCCCACCAATAAAGATGTGCTATTTCCTTTTCAGAGCTGTGGTCTTTGCAACTTGATGTCAGCTTTTTCAGTTCTCCCAGCAGGGAAATTCAGGTGAATTCCAAACTGTGATTAGAGAGATCTAAGTGGAGTTAAAAGGAGTCAAACAATAGAAGAGAAGCTTACCCACACAGATACATGCACGCAGACCAACTGCGTGCAAAGATAAATTGCACCTGCGTATGACCGCGTTAGCTCTTGTCATAAAGCAATGAATTTGCTACGGATAGGTGAAGGTCAATGGGAGAGAGAAAAAAATCTCTCTTTCTACTGCCAAAAGTAATAAAGAGAAAGAAAAAGGCACCTGTGACTCTCCATATCGTGGAGGAGAAAAGAATGTTACTAAATGATATTGAAAGTGTAAAAATATGATGAGAAGCAAAGCAAGAAATGAAATGATATGCGCTTGCTAGGTGAACACAGAGAATGGAGAATGGCCTCCATTGATGCATAGATCAAGGGTTGTTGGATTGTTCTCCCCCTCCTCCTCCTCCTATTTTCTGACTATGTTTTCTTTGATGGAGAAAATGATAGGCTTGATAATACATAATGATAGGAATCCAAAGATCAAACTTCATTAGATCCTTCTTATTCAATAGCATGAAACTGTCTGGTCAAAAGCAATCCCATATGTGACCTTAATTTAACAAGTGATTAGACCCAATCCCAATGCTTTGAAATATCTTTGCTTATCAAGATCAAGCAGGATAACATTTTAAATAGGCTTTTACTATCCTTAGAGTTCCTGAAAATCCATGCTACTGGAATTGCCCTTGAAGCTACCCAATGCTATCCATCTCTTTTTTCCGTCTTTCTTAGGGTAGTTTTTCTGTTCACCAAATGGGATTTCCCCACTTACCCATATTCATTTGGATTTGAAACCAACCAGAAGAACACCCATAATGCAACATCTCTGTTTTCTCATTGACACCTATGTTTCTTAGGGCCTGGCTTCCCTCACGTCTCAGCTGGCTTTGGATGTACACCAAAGTTCTTATTACACATAATTTATTTAACCACTTTAGAAGAAACAGGCAAACTCCAGGCCTTCCATCTAGTATTTGAGGAAGGAATTACAGCCTCATTGCATCCCTTACTGGGATAGGGAAGAGAAGAAAATATGGAAGAAATGGATGAGACAAAATGGAAGAATAAGGCCAGGTGACAGAATCATCCACTCAAAAATGTTTGCGTACCTACAAAATACAAAGTATTGTACTTGCTGCTATAAGGGATACAAAAAATGACAAGGCAGACTTCAGTCCTATGACTCCCTAAAGCCGCTATCCTCTCTCTCTCTAGCATTTAGGGAAAATGATTTACCCACCTTGTTTCCCTTTCGTGACCTCCCGTTCTGTCTGCAGCACACCCTGTATTTGGGCATCTTTCTCCAACCACCATCAAATGCCGGATGTGAGAGATGCAGCTCTGCCTTTGTTCCAGGTAGCCTCTGCTCATTTGTGGGGTTGCTCTCTCCCTCCCTGAAGCTTTCTTCTTCTGCCCTTGAACTGCTCATCTCCTGACTTTATTCCTCTCTCCTTAACTTTTGATATTCCTCGAATTCCATTCCTATCCCTTCCCTTCTCACTTGCTCTTTATTTGGACACTCACAACCCCATGCGTCCGACAAATGCTTGGTGCATTTCTCCCCCACCTATAGAGACTGGTCTGCAATGCTGACTCTCTTGCTAGGAAGGGGGTGTCTCCACTTACATACCCTACAGCGTCCCAAATTCAACAGATTCAATCTCAAACCCATCATTTGCTTCTCCACCATCCTGTTAGGAAACATGTTCCTCCCCCTACATTTTTTTTTTTCTCAGCAAACGATTCCATCATCTGCTTAGTCATGAATCTAGAAGTCTGTATTTGGCCCTCACCCCTTTCCCACATGGAATTAATCACAAAGTTCATTTTATTTCTGTTTTTCCTAAGTTCTTTCCCATCATATTCATTTCCACTGCCACCACCTTAGCCCACATACAGTACTCACCGTCTCTTAATGATGCTGAGACAGCCTCATTAGTCTTCTGGCTTACACTGCTCTATCTCCAATCCACCCACAACTATTTGGTTGTTAGAGTCTTTTTTCTAGAATACATTTCAGATCATGCCACCTCCTTGCTTAAAATGCTTTAATGTCTTCAAAATTTGGACCATATTTCTCTGCATGGTGATCAAACCAGAGAAGCCATGTCCGATGTCTCACTGAGACTCACCTCTTACCTGCTCTTGCCCGGCCTGCTTCCCGGTAGCCTCTCCTGTGACATACGGTTCCCTGAGGACCTGGTTGTCACCGTAATGCTTCCCTGGACTAACCCCCTAGCACGAAATGGGAGTTTCCTCCAGACTATGCTTTTCACAAAGGCCATGGGTTTTCACAGCCAGGCAAATCTGGTTCGATTAGTAGCTGGACAGCCCTTTGTGGTCTCATTTTTCTCTTCTATAAAAGGAGGCTCTTTATATCTTCTCTCAAGGTTGTTGTAACATTTTAACCATAATCATAATAAAAGCTGGTATTATGGGGCACTTTCTATGTGTTGGGACTCTTTTAAGCACTCTGCATGTATTCACTGAATCTGTGTATCACTTTATGATATAAGTACAGATGTAATATTTGTCCGGCAGATGAGAAAAATAAAAGCACAGAAGTTAGGTAACTTGCCCGTGGTCAGGCAGATAGGGAAGCCGGGATTCCAAGGATAATGTATGTAAATTGCCTCCCATGGCACAGTCACTCAGTGAATGCTGTTTGATCCTTTCCTTGCTGGCTGTATGCCTAACTCTCATCTAAGTCTTGGGAAAGGACCCCAAAAACTAAAAAAGAAAAAAAAAATGGCTAGTATTTATGAAGCCATTATTTGCTGTGTTTTTAGTCCAGGCTTTATAGACATGGTCTCATTTGAGACTCACTTCAACAACTGAGCCGGAACTATTATCTCCATTATGCAGAGAGGGAAACTGAGGTGGGGAGCATGCGGTAAATTACCCAGAGCCTCCTGTCTTGTGTAGGATGGAGCCAGGACTTAAATCTGAGTCTCTGACACGGAAGCTCACACTCTTGCCCGGAAGCTTACACTCTTGCCCGCAACAATGTGTTGCCTCCAAAGGCATTAGGAGACAACATTGTTCGCAGTCTTGCTGGGGGGACCATAAAGGTTTCATAACAGTTACAAGCTGAAAACATTAAATACATAAGGAAAGCAAACCATAGATAGAGTGGCCTACTGGGGCTCGAAATAATAGAGCAGGGATCCCAATGAAGCTTGGAGAGGGAGTGAGCTATGAGTTGAGACTTGAGGAGAGTGAAGAAAATAGACCAGTGGAAGAGAAAAATCAATTTTGAGATTGGAATGGCGTATGGGGAGACATGACAGATGCAGAGAACTGGTCATGAACAAGGAAGTGTTTTATCATCGAAATCTACCTAGTGGATACAAGATATTCATTGTGAACCAGCTACAGGGAAGAAATGTATGTTTGTGGGTGGGGGGCTAAAGTCCTGGGGGCATCACTCCCGCTGATGTCCTGGATTAAAACCGATTTCCACGGTTGCCTTTGGTGAGTGTCCTTAGTTTGAATCTGTCCTGTATTGTGTCTAAAAGGCAAACGCAATGAGCAGCAGCAATATTTCTGAGGATTATGAGCTTCCTGAGTCAAGACTGTGCTTTTATATTTTCAGCAGACTTAACACATTGAGCAGTTTTCTTTGCGGAATGGTGCAAAATGAGCTCTTTTCCTTGCCTGGTTGTCCTGCGACCATTCATAGCGGGGTGGACGGTTCTGTCCCATCCAGGAGTGGTCAGTTAGCAGATCCCTGAGGCCCGGGTTAGTGATTCTGCTCTCATTTTTTCTTTAAGATGATCAACACTGATTTATCATGAAACGAATTCATGGAAGGGGCTGTAATGTATTCTCAATTAACGATTTCAAGAAGAACAGAGGCATGTCCTGGAAAACAGTGGTTCTCATCATGTGGGAGGAGGCCTCCTATTCAGCCTTCTCTTTTGACACAGAGAATTACCCTTGATGCACAATTTTGACTTGGTTAAATTTTCTTTTCCAGTATAGGTAGGTTTTTTTTCCCCCCCTTTTCAAAGAATCTGACCACACATGAAGAATTGGAACCTGTCAGGTGGAGAATTCATCTCAGTCATGTAATTACTGAGCTGAGCAAGTTAGATCAAAGTGAGGGCATCGGATAGCTATAGGACATTGCTTCAAAGAGTAGTTAAACTGCAAACAATATAAAGGCTTTATTGTCCCCCGTTGCATGTCATTTAAATCATCAAGAATCATTTCCCGTAAATGTATGGCAAATAGTGGGATGTTAATTCCTGCCTGAAAAAGCCTGCATTCAGACCTTCATGGAGAGCAAAGGAACTTTTCTATCTGCCATTATAGATTCTCATTTCCGGGCATGAAAGGCTCAAATTGCCGGGAGTATAGGTTTTGGTTTGGGTTTTTTCAATTATAACCAAATATCTCTGTAAACCTCTTCATGTTTCATAGAGCTAGTTAAGCAATTTCCCCTTAGATGTGTCTTTGATGTGAAAATAAACACAGGCTGAAGCAAAAGCTGAGGTCCTCTCTAAAAGACTATCTGTCTAGATGGTTCACAGTCACTCAGGCTAACATTAGACCAGAGAAAGCACACGTCAACACTCTATATTGAACCTAGATACAGTTGCTATAAGAAAAATATTTCTTCAAAAGTTTCAAAAGAATGGTGACATCAATGCCAAGAACATCAAAGGAGCTGTTTGGTGCTTTCAGGTACTTTGCCAAACTCCCTCTAAATGCTGCTTAACATTCCTTTGTAATGGAGTTCAAGATGGCCCCGAAATTGCTGGGACCTCTTAAAAGGTCTGCCCATCCTGCCTCTGTCTCCAGGTGACTGCACTCCAAGGAGTTTGCACATTGTTGGCCCGGGGTGTCCAGACATGATTCCGATGGAAGTTTTCATTTCAGGATGTTTTGATGCTTTGAGGGGAGAACCAAGGGGCAATGTGATCTCAGGGCCTCCCCAGGGTGTGCAGGGTAGAGGTGTGGCAGATGGTGCAATCCTCTTAGCGCGCTGCTGTCACAGAACATCGGCCTTGCTCCCCATTCATGGGGCTCCTCTTTCAGCAAGGCCGTGGATGAGCTGGGTGAATGACCACACATGGAAGGTTGAAAGAGAAATCAAAAGAAATGTGTGCATTTAGCCTCTACTCGGCTTTTCTATTTTAATCAAGCAAAAAAACTGCACATTTACCTTATGAAAACTTTAGGTTGAATGAAATGACTGGCTTTCTTATGTCTTTGCTTTAGTTGAGAAGTATTCCTTCCAAGTAACAGAAGCTGTTGTAAAGTATCCCAAGCAAAGAGAAAAGAAAGAAAGAGAGAGAGAAAGAAAGAGAGAGGAAGGAAGGGAGAGAAGGAGAAAGAAAGAGAGAGAAAGAGAAAGAAGAAAGAGAGAAAGAAAGAAAAGAAGGAAGGAAGGAAGGGAGGAAGGGAGGGAGGGAGGGAGGGGAGGGGAGGGAGGTGGAGGGAAGAAGGGAGAGAGAAAGAGAGGGAGAGAGAGAAAGAGATAGGAAGGAAAGAAGGAAAGGAGGGAGGGAAAGAGAGGAAAGGTGGGAGGAGATTTCTTGGAAAGTACGGGGTGTCTCAATTACAGGAAATATAATTGAGTCTCCCAGAGTATTGGAACCAGGAACTGGAACTCTTCAGGAATCTTTCTCTGTCTCTGTCTCTGTCTCCCAGTGCTGGTTCTCCTCTGGACTTTGCATCTCTGTGGACTTGATTTCCCTGTCTCTGGCCATCCATGGCTGAGAATGACTCCAGTACAGGCTGTCCCGTGTATATCTCACTGCAAGTGCACAGAGACTGCTAAGAGGGTCTTGTTTCAATATCCACTTACTAGAAAAACAGTGAGTTGGCTCAGTTTGATTTGAATACCTACTTTGATCAAGTCTGCCAAAGCTGGAGGAAATGGAGTGTCCCAGGATCAGAAACCATCAACCAGGGAATGGAGGTCAGATTCTCAGAGGAAGGTGGTAAGGAAGGACAGACACACTTCAATCTCAATTACATAGGCAATATATGTTTTATGTTAAAAAAAAATTAGAGTACAACAGACATATGAATAAAATGAGGGGAGGAAACCTCCATCATCCCACCATCAGAAGGTACTTCAGTATCTTGAAGTGATTCCCTCTAGATGTTTGCCGCTATTTAACAGTATTTCTGACATATTTGTTTGGGTTACACTAAGGATGAGTTACAGTGATCAGGAACACAACACATGGCTCAGGCCTCCCTCTCTAGGGCTAGTTTTATAACATGGAAGATAGACTTAAAAATCGGAAGCCAAGTCCTAAAAATATTTGGAATTGTAATGGGAACTGAAACAATCAAGAGGCTGGCATGGAAAGCAACAGTGAGAAGGCAGTTCAGCTGGGTGGCCAGGGAAAATCACAGCCAGGGTCACAGTAAGGTAAGGTGTAGGGGAAAAGAAGAAGCCGAGTCTGATGGAGGGGCTGAGTCCATCGAGGTACTGTATTCCAGTAAGAGGGAATAGTATATGCAAAGACCGGAAGCTAAAAGCACCCTTTGTGTTTTAGAAATGTAAAAAATAATAA
This sequence comes from Taxidea taxus jeffersonii, assembly GCA_003697995.1. NCBI lineage: Eukaryota > Metazoa > Chordata > Mammalia > Carnivora > Mustelidae > Taxidea > Taxidea taxus. The sequence goes on along the minus strand of RCUC01152011.1, from coordinate 17,756 downwards.
CAATAAGTAATGTAGCCAAAGCTGGGGTGTGAAAAGGAGATCCCTTTTGTTGCTACGTGGAGAACAGTGTGGGGTAGGGAGAGGCAACATGCAGAATCAAATTCTCAGAATGTCCTCCAAAGCTACTGGGGAGCCTGCTGTGTTCGAAGCAGTGGGAGCCTGAGGAAGAATGAAGACTGGGATCCGGGAGAAAGAGGCCAGGAAGGACAGGGACCTTTAACACCTGTTGAAGTCAGAGAAGCCACAGAAGAGGAAGGGGACACACTGCTTTGGAATTAGGGGTGTCTGTGTTTTACATTATTTTACCAAAAGGTGAGAGTTCTTTAGTAGGTGTGTTCAAACTCCAAAAGAATTAATAGCCAACCCTGGAGTGGTATGAGGCACTCTCTCTGCCATCTGGGTTCCCTTGATATTCACATTGACCAGCGTTTTGCCATGAGTCCAAATCCCACCAGCATAAGAAAAGAAAAGCCATCTCTTAAAGCACCCGTGCTCTCCCTACCTCTTCAGTATCTCTTAGCTCCCCAGTGGGACAGAATTGCCAAGAAGCGGCCCTGGGCTGTATAAAGGGGGCATGGTCCAGGGCAATGGCAGAGAATCATAGGTGCCCCATAAATGGACTCATCTCGTGTTCCCAGACCAGTGAATGCCCAGTAAGTCAGATCACCAGCCATTCCATGAGTGCGTCCTTGGGTTGGTGCTGGCCTGGGCTAGGGAGAGTGGATGAGCGACAATAAGCTATCTTCCACATCATCTTGGCATGATGTCGTAATGAAAAAACTCACAGCCCTGAAACAGTTGCAAAAAACCAATCAGACTGAGTGCTAAAATCCTAAAATCCAGGAGAAAGAACAGGAGGGAAGGTAGGAGGGCAAGGCCTCACAAAGCAGATGGGCCTCTAGAGAGGCCCCTTCGAATGACAGCTTCCAGTCTGGGCCCCCCAGTGAAGGGGGAGAGAGAAACCACATCATTAATGATGCTTCCTACACTGTACATTCTCCTGAGGAGGCCGTTTCGAGATTTCAAGAGATCGCCAACATTTTATACGTAGCATTTACTTTGGATTCCCTTTGATATGTTTTGGGCAAAAAAGTGAATCACGAGTAAAGTATTTCATGCACAAAGCAGTTGGGTTTGTGAGGCTTTTCGAGCATATTCTGTTCATTTTTCTGCTAAACCCAGGGAGTTGCTCTCTGAAAGGCCCCCACCTTACGACCATTGCAGCGACTCGCCAGGGTGACTAAGGATGCCGTCAGCAGGCTGATCACACTGGTTATCACGGAGTAGATCTGGAATGACATCAAAATTGTAACATTGTGGGAAAATCATCCTACTTTGAACTTTTTGATTTAATTTAAACATGCCTCTGTTGTTAAACAGCAGGTTTTGTTTACACTGTGCTCGCAGAATATCCGAATATCACAAAACATCACATTGATTTACATATCAGGAGACACTTCATGGGAAGGGAAGGGAGAGGGATTCTTTCCCTCCCCTCCATGACTGTAATCCTGTGCACACCCTACAGAGCAACCGTCACACGGCATGACCACTTTTGGCTTTATTTCCAGACAGACTGGTCAACCTCTTTTTTTTTTCTTTAATTGGTTCTAAAATCCATTGAGCATCATGTTCTAAGACCAATCTTCCAGGCCCTTTATGTGCTTTAAGCCCTCAGTCCGCACAGCGACCCTGTGACATAGATGGTCTCACAGAGTATATACTTGGTGCCAAATAAATGCATGTTGAATGAATGAGTAAGCAAATGCCATTTTACAGGTGAGGAAAAGTCCCTTTTGTTCTCTTCATTTTGCCTTTGTCTAGCACACACCTGACATGTAACAGGATGATGGTAGGAAGGAAGTATCACACAGGCTTAGGTTCAAGTTCTAACTCTCCTACTAAAAGGGAGCTCCCAATAATGGAGCACTGCTCTGAGCTGGGAACCCAGATGGCGCTTCATGTACGAGGCTGTATCCCGACGCTCAGGGAGGTGAGTGACTGGTCTGAGCTTATACAATAAACTGGAGGAGGACAGCATGTACATCGCAGGGTGAATTCCATGCCCTCTCGAAGTCCCACGTCCTCCCATTTGCTTCCATAAAATAGGATGTCTGCCTCTCTTCCCTTTTCTCTCCAAGAATACTTTGTAGGTTAATGGTAAACGTGCACCAGTCTCCAAGCAGAATTAGTGGAATTGTCCACACTGAAAAAATGCTGGAGTAAAACCCCTTCCTCTGCACTTGTGACGAAGGCTTCAGAGGCAAATTCCAGCTCTTTAGTTACTCTTCCATAAGCCATCCAGGAAAGATAGGAAATGGGCGGGGAGACATTAAAGATGTTTTGTTTTTATTTTTTTAATACTTTATTTATTTATTTGACAGACAGAGGCCACAAGTAGACAGAGAGAGAGAGGAGGAGGAAGCAGGCTCCTTGCTGAGCAGAGAGCCTGATGCGGGGCTCGATCCCAGGACCTTGGCATCATGACCTGAGCCTAAGGCAGAGGCTTTAAACCACTGAGCCACCCAGGTGCCCCTTAAAGACATTTTAAATATGGGGCATTTGGCATTTAGTGTCTTTAGAAGGACAGTGTGTTGACTTGTTTTCTCTATAAAGATCCCTAATTGGCAATATTCTTGCTTCCATGGAACACTTTACCTGGGATTTCATGAAGAATAACTCTTTTCTTTTCTTCACATATCTCAGAGCTCAGACCTTTTGGAACAAAGTTATGGAACCAATTTCCCAAATAGATCTAACATGCCTTCCCTGACAGCTTTTACCAAAAAAGAAAAAAGTTCTTACTTTTTCTTTAAAAAGTAGAAGTGGAAGTTATTGAAAAGCATACAGGATGTATGCTCTGACGTTCCTTCTACTCCCACGCCTTCATCACATAGGGCATGGAGTCGAGATGGGGCTAAGCATTGGACCGCAGCTTCGGAATCCCTTCCAGAGGCTCAGCACAGAGTCTGTCACAAAGCCTCGCATGCCCCTTCACTTTCCATCCACGCAGATGACAATGTGGTCCCGGTTCTTGGGGCTTCCCATTCCTCTGACTTCAGGGTTCAGAAGAACTTGAGCACTCAAGCCAAACTCTAGGAGAACCATTAAATTGTATGGCAATTGACACTGAAAAAGTTCCCACAGCCTTCTTCCTACACCAGTGTTTTCCTGCTTGATCGTTAGAAGGATCCAGCTTCCCAGATTCTCAGATCTGCCCACGGACCACTCTTTAAACACCTACAATATACCCAGCATCGTGGTGGGTTCTGAGAGGAACCCAGCCAAGCATAATGCACGGCTCCTACCCCCAAAGAGCATAAACTCTAGTTGGGCAAAAGTAAACATTGAAAGGGCAGAAACAAATAACCTCACAGTACCAGATAGCTCAGAACTCTGCAAGGGCCCAATAAGAAGGGGGAGCATTCAGGTGCCTTTAGCAAAAGACTTAAAATCCCATCTAGTTTGTTGGGGGCAAGAGACTGAGGGAAGAATCAGCTCACTTCCGGTACTACACTGAGCTCTGGAATCTACCTGTCCAGGATCCCAGACTTCTTTATGTCAGGAATCAACTCAAGGATCCTAAGTTATTTGGAGCGTTGGTCCCTCCCCACCCTATACTAATCAGCCCTGAGTAAAATGGCCTGAGGAAAGCTTACAGATGATGAGACCAAGATACTCATTCCCCAGAGGACCTCAGCAGTGTGGGAAATGTGGTTCTTGTGCTTATGCACAAGAGAAAGGCAGAAATCTACTTGGGGGCGGGGGGAATGTGACCTATGCACTGAATTGTTACCTTTGTGTGGCATATTCCCTGTTTCTAGGGCAGCCCAGGAGACAAAGAATGCATTTATTTTGTGGAAAGGGATAGGGAGCAGGGCAAGAAACAGAAACCGGGGGATTGCGCAATAATGGCATTTTTAAATCCCTCCAGGAAGTTTATGTTTCGAGTCCTTTGGAAGAGCAAAGTACAGTTGTTCAAAAGGAGAGTTTACTGAGGGACTCCGGCCCCGACTCCGCCGCGTGCTGGATTTTTGCGGGCCGTAGGCATTGTCCCAGCACCTCCATTCCCAGCCCCCTCCGGGGGGACAGGCAGATCACTCTGTCTGGCCCTGGGGCCCTGAGCAGGCCTCAGCCTTCCCCCAGCAGAGACCACAGGCCTGAAATAGCACCGAGGTGTTCACGTAGGAGAATCCGAACAAGGAAGAAAGTGAAAAGAAACAGTCTGCTGGACCTCAGCAGAGTACAGTGATTTCTGTGTGGTGTGCAAACCAGACCAGACTTGCTGTGTTGAAATCGTTCCTGAAAGAAGCCCTTTCCTTGGAGAGCCAGTGAAAGGGTGATATTGTGCGCATAATCTCACAAATTAAACATAGAAGTCTGGGTGCAGATTTATTGTACGCAACGAAAAGTGCTTCCTAGCCCATGTAGGTGATGGGAAAAGTGTAAATAGTAACGTGGAGCTCGTTTGAAGACTTTATGTCCTTTACGTCGGCTTCATCATCTGCATAGCTCCCTAAGGCCAGGGATGATTTGGTTGGGTCTGGGTTCAGAACTCTCTCTGGATGGTTCCTAAATCTTTCTGACTGACCAAGTGACCCTTGGTCTCTTCCCTTTCTCCTGTTGGAGACTTGAGGGTGATGTCTCAAGCTTTCACCATTTACCTCTAACCCGTGATGTCACCAGCCTCTCCCTGCCATCCGTCCCCACGCATCCCAAATGCCCTTACCTCTGTCCTGTGTGTGCAATACATCTTTTTTTTTAATTTTTATTTTATTATTTATTTGACAGAGAGAGATCACAAGTAGGCAGAGAGGCAAGCAGAGAGAGAGGAAGGGAAGCAGGCCCCCTGCCGAGCAGAGAGCCCGATGCGGGGCTCGATCCCAGGACCCTGGGATCATGACCTGAGCCGAAGGCAGAGGCTTTAACTCACTGAGCCACCCAGGTGCCCCACAATACATCTTTTTTTCTGGGATCCTTAGGTCTTGGGTCTCTGTGTCCACCGTGTCCAGAACAGGGTCAGTCTCTGTCGAGCTGAAGGCTGAAGGGAAAAGCAAGCAATATGCTTAGTGATGGAGAACGAGGACTTTGGGGCCAAACAGACCAGGGCAGGGGGCAGAGGGGAGCATCCTATCTCTGTATCATTCACTATGTAACTTCCTGTCAGGAGCCACGATTTTTTCACTTATACAATGAGGATGGGAATACACATTCAGAGAGCTGTGTGAGACTCCACACAGCTCTTATTTTAGAGTACCTCTCTTAAGCTTCCGTACGAATGCAAAGGTTATTAGGTGACAGCCTTAGGGGGAGCCTCAGGTGCTCTTCTGAGGGGACCCCTTCTTCCTTCACAATTTCAATAACTGTATTTGGGACCCCTGGGTGAGTCAGTGGGTCAAGCACCTACCTTCGGCTCAGGTCATGATCTCACGGTCCTGGGATCAAGTTCTGCATCGGGCTCTCTGCTCAGCAGGGAGTTTGCTTCTCTCTCTGCCTCTGCCTGCCCCTCCCCCCGCTCATGCTCACTCTCTCCTTCTTTCTCTGACCAATAAATAAAATCTTTAAAAAAAAACTAAAAAAATGAAGAATTATATTCTATGAACATGCTGACATAAAGGTAAATATATTACTGTTCTGTATGGAGACATTTCTTCAACTGAAAAGTTCCATTTCTCTTGTTTTAAAAGAAATTCAAACATTTTTGTGGGCCCTGGGTAATGTACCTAAAAGTGCCTAATGGGTAAGTCAGCCGTGGGTGAGAGATTCACTTGTGGAGATTCTTTCCTGTCCTGTTTGAATGCTATTAACTGCTTTCTGGAAGTTGCTGGACTGTCTGGCACTCAGGCTATACACTTCTAGCTTCCCGCAGCCCAGCTTCCCAGACACTAGAAAGGTCTGAGTATGGAGCTGCTCATTTCCCTTGTCCTGCCCCTCGTCTTCAATTTAAACCCAGGTCTTCCCTCCTCTGACTGAGTCTCATTTCCTGGGACTATTCTTGGCCTGTAAAATGACATTGAATTCTCTGATGAACCATTTCTCACTGAGATATTAGTGACAAACTGTGTTCTTCCTCTACTCCTTCTAGAATATTTGCCTTTTGTTACAGAACCTTTAGAGATTCTCTACCATAATTCACAGCCATATACGATGGAGAAACTAGTCCAGCAAAGGATACACTTCAAAGTCAAGGTTGACTTGGAGAATCTTTGATTGTCTTGGCCAATTAGCTTGATGTCTAATGTGTCTGTGCATCTGATGGCTCTTGATGACATAACTTTCATTAGAAAGTTCTGAGGCTGGACACAGACTGTCCCCAGAATTCTCTTGCTAAAGTGTCGTGCCTGATGGAGTCCCAATGGAATCCCCTTTAGCCGACATCACTGAAGGAGGACTTCTGCCCCCAATCTGAAGTCACCCCTCCCTCCAGCTATGCTGGTGGTAACCCCACATATATACCTAAGGAACAAGTCTTACTCCCTCTGTGCCTGTTATTTTCTAGGTATGGGCAGGGAAGTGTTCTAACAGATAACACTTTATAAAGGATACCATTTACCGCACAGCACAGGCTCTGTAGTGCAAATGCTTGGTTGGATTTCTGGCTTTATTGCTTTTTTTTTTTAAGAGACAGAATACGCAAGTGGTGGAGCAGGTGGGAGAGGGAGAGAGAGAATCTAAAGCAGACTCCCTGCCGATGCCAGAACCCAATGCAGAGCTCGATCCCAGGACCCTGAGATCATGACCTAAGCCAAAACCAGGAATTGGATGCCCATGTCTTTACTGCTTATTATTTGCATGACCTTGAAGTCTCAGTCTCCAAGCCTATATTCTCTGTTCTGTAAAGTGGGGAGGGGAGGCAGCTGGGTAGAATTAACATCAGCCTCATGGAGGTGTGGTGAGAATTCTTCGTTATTATGAGACTTAAATAAGACTATACACGATGCCTTGCCTAACATGCAGACCCTCAGTGAATGACTGCTATTATTATTACTGTTGTTGTTGTTGTTGTTGTTGCCACCACTTATTCTGTTACAGCCCCTCCAGTCCTGATGGCTTAGAGAAAGTGCCATTGCTCCTTCCCAGACTCTGCAAGGCACTGCCCAGGGAGTGGCCTGAGCAATGGGAGAATCTGGCAGAACAGGTTCTTTCAAAGCAGTGGAAAGTAGATCAAAGGCAAGCACCCAAACCTGGAAAAAGAATGTATTCCTTTGTTTGTTTTTTACTAGTTGTGAAAAGACTTCCAAGATGTAACTTACCCTGGAATAAAAACTGTGGCCCCTCTTGAGGTAACATGGCTGAGCCCCTGTGGTCTGTGTTCTTCCTGACCCCCGAGGACAGCTGGGGGCCGTTTTGAGTTTCTGCTGAGCATGGTGATGGCTGACATGTTCTGTGATGTTGCTGCCTATGTCAGTGCGTAGTGAGCTCAGCGGTCAGCAAACGTGTGGAGACAGAAGTGGTGGCAGAATGGGGAGCTTCACACCCAGGGGCAAAGTATACCTATGCCTTGTTGCAGATTATGCATCACCCCATGTGACATTTCATGGGACTTGGTTAGGCCTCTTGGTTGAAAATAACAGAAGCCCAACTCATACTAGCTCAAGCAAAAAGGGACATTTATTCTAAAGACTCCACAGTGTATCAAGGAAAACAAGACAAGAGACAGGCTGATCTGGGATTGAAACCCAGCCCTCAAATTTTGCCAAAACTTGTGTCTCTCTTCTCTCTGTTAGTCTTCTCTCTTTCTACAGACTCACTTCCTCTGAGGCTTTGGTTGGATATTGGAACAACAGCTCACAAGTTTTGTAAATGACGATGCAGTCATCCAAAAAAAGCCTGATCTCACTTTATCCTGTTCCAGAATTCCTCTGGCAGGAGCTGATTGGCCCACTCTAGGTCAGGTTCCTTTCTCTGATTACCAGCCAGCAATGGGAACAGGTAAAAACAGGTTAGAAGAGCACGGGACACCCACCCTAACTATATACCACTTGTGAGTGAGCAAAACCACAGGTAAAGGAATAAGGGATTCTTTTTTTTTTTTTTTTAAAGATTTTATATACTTATTTGACAGAGTGATACAAAGAGAGCCCAAGTAGGCAGAGCAGCAGGCAGAGGGACAAGGAGAAGCTGGCTCTCCACTGAGAAAGGAGCCTGATGAGGGGCTGGATCCCAGGACCCAGGGATCATGACCTGAGCAGAAGGCAGCTGCTTAACGACTGAGCCACCCAGCACCCCTAGATAAGAGATTCTTGAAATAGGGATTGAAGAACTACATGACAAGAAACATACTGTTCACATTTGACCCTGTAATTGCATCCTGGCCATTCCCAGACTTCTCTCACTTCACCAAAAATTCGGGATGTCTGTCTGCTCACTGCCCTTGGCCCCTTCACACTGGAGAGACCCTAGCCCTAAATAAGCCAATTGCAGCATAATCTAGTGGAGATGCCACAGGCTGCAGGACTACACAGACCTTGAGTTAAAGCCCAGGTCTGCTGATGACTAGCTGTATGACACTGGACAAGTTACTTAGCCTCTCTGAGCCTTGGTCTCCTTATCTATAAGATAATAGCTATCAAATAATACATATTGAATCAGGTTGTTGTAAAGACTAAGAAAAATAAAGCAATTGTATTTAAAATACTTGGCATATAATAGATGCTCAGTTATGTTAATTTCATTTTCTACTTAGGTTCCCTAGAAATCATCAGCAGTGGGGAGGGTTATTAAGTGAAAAGGGAGAAAAAGGAAAGTGGTAGCATTTTGTATCTGGGAAGCACCCTGCCTCAGGTATTTTACAATTATCCTGAGCAAACATTAAATAATTTAAGTGGGCCAGCTGTACTGGGAAAGCCACACTTGGATAGATACTGTCTCTCACTTTAGAGGCAAACCAACAAGGATCTCAAGATCAATGGTGAATGTTTTGTTTCTCATTCATTTATCGATATGACTCTATGGTCCTCAGTTTCTTTCCCTATAATATCTAAAGTGCACGTCACACAATCCAATCACTGAGTTAGTGAATAAAGTGCTTTAACATTTGGTTGTGACTCTTGTGCTTTGGAGAGGCTCTCCTCTTTGAGAATGTGGTACGCCATTTTTTTTAATATGAACTAGAATTTATTGAGTTCTGGCGATAGTAAGCACTGTGCTGAACTTCTACGTTCATTGTCTCATTTCTCCCTATGAATCAGTGCTATTGCCCCCATTTTCAAAGTAAGGAAAGTGAGGCTTGAATACATAGAGTGGCAAGGTCATTCAGCACTCAGTGATAGAATAGGAATCTAAGTGCATCTTAGCAGGGTCCTGAGGCTGACTACTTAACAATGTGCAGTACTGGTTCTCTGCACCTTGGTTTTGGTTTTAAGTTTTCAAGACAGGCAATCCCCAGGAAAAGAAATGAATCCCCAGGAAAATCTGTGCTTAGAGGGTCTTATTAGATAAAGGATAATCTCACAGTGTTCGTGCACCCACAGGATGTTTCAGCGTGGGTTTGGATGCAAAGGCGAGGAATTACAGGAAGAAAAAGAGTAGAATAACAGATACACTATCTCCTTGGATATAACTCTTCTAATTACTTAGTTAGAGGGTAATAGTGATGAAGGGTTTTGCAGATGAACCCTTGAAAAAGAGAAACTGTGTCCTACCTTTAGACTGTCCAGCGTTTCCCATCTTGGTCAAACGGAGCTCATTCCAGTTGTCTGTCGCTGTGTGGGGTAGTGGGGGCATGTGTGTGGAGCGTTTCAGCCTGCTCCAAAAAGCCACATTCGGTGACAAATTTTAGGTATTATCCATGACTCATGATGATATGTAAAGTATTTTCCATCCATTGACCTATGTTCCGATCATGGGAACCAATGGGATCTTTAATCACTCACTGACCTGCTCCTCCAGGAACAGTCTGTTCTGTCAGGTGAGTTTCATTCCATTCCAGACTGTGCTTCATTTGTACCTTTTTCTTTCTGAATTCATCCTGTGTGTAAATGGGAAAAATTAAAACAAAACATTGAAATAGCGTCTCTTTTGACTAAAAGCGTACCTGGATAATATATCATATTTTTCTTTCTTATCCTCCCTGTGTTTTCAGCTCCAGGGTTCCTTGAAAAGAAAACAGGTGGGTAACCTGTCTCCCGCCAACAGCAAGAGGCCCAATGGCTTTGTGGACAACTCATTCCTTGATATCAAGAGAATCCGCGTCGGGGAGAACCTCTCTGCTGGACAAGGGGGCCTCCAAGTAAACAATGGACAAAATCCAATTATGTCAGGGACCTTGCCCATGAGCCAAGCATCCCTACGGAAGACTAACACTCTGCCACCCCATCCTCCCGGAAACGGTATATTTAACATGGGCTTAAAGGAAGTGAAGAAGGAACCTGGGGAGACTCTGTCTTGCAGTAAGCACATGGATAGCCAGCTGACCCAAGAGGCTATGTTTTCCAATAGGTACGGAGAGGACCCCGTAGAGCAGCTGATGGACCCAGAGCTGCAGGAGCTGTTCAATGAACTGACAAACATTTCAGTGCCTCCCATGAGTGACCTCGAGCTGGAAAACATGATCAATGCCACCATCAAGCAGGACGACCCATTTAACATTGACTTGGGTCAGCAGAGCCAGAGGAGCACTCCCAGGCCCTCCTTGCCCGTGGAGAAGACAGTGATCAAGAGTGAATACTCCCCAGGTCTAACTCAGGGCCCCTCAGGCTCTCCTCAGCTGAGGCCTCCATCCGCTGGCCCCACCTTCTCCATGGCCAACTCTGCCCTCTCCGCGTCCTCCCCGGTCCCTTCTGTGCCACAGAGCCAGGCTCAGCCGCAAACAGCCTCAGGGGCAAGCCGGGCCCTGCCAAGCTGGCAGGAAGTGTCGCATGCCCAGCAGCTCAAACAGATCGCAGCCAACCGCCAGCAGCATGCCCGGATGCAACAGCACCAGCCCACTGCCTGGTCGGCCTTGCCCTCTTCGACTGGGCCATCGCCAGGTCCATTTGGGCAGGAGAAAATCCCCAGCCCTTCTTTCGGCCAGCAGCCATTCAGCCCACAGGGCTCCCCCATGGCCGGGGTGGCGGGCAGTGGCAGCCAGCCGAAGGGGATGGCCAACTACATGTACAAGGCCAGCCCGTCTGCCCAGGGAGGGCACCTGGACGTGCTCATGCAGCAGAAGCCTCAGGATCTCAGTCGAAGTTTCATGAACACCCCGCACACAGCCATGGAACCCCGTCATGGCAACACTAAGCCTTTGTTCCATTTTAACTCAGATCAAGCAAGCCAGCAGATGCCTTCGGTTTTGCCTTCCCAGAATAAGCCTTCTCTCCTACACTACACCCAGCAGCAGCCGCAACAGCCGCAGCAGCCCCAGAGCTCCATTTCAGCTCAGCCACCGCCGCAGCAGCCGTCCCAGCCCACCCAGCCCCTGTCCAGCCAGCCCTTGCTAAGGTCCCCCTTGCCACTCCAGCAAAAGATCCTGCTTCAGAAAATGCAGAACCAGCCCATCACAGGCCTGGGGTTTCAAGTTTCCCAACAGCACCGACAGGTAAGACCATAATTTTGCTACCCCAAACGCAGAGGACCCGGAGACCACTTAGCCTGGTCCTTATGCTCTGGTTGCAACGTTTGTGTTGGGGCGGAATCAAGAACACAAAGACAGTAAGTGGTCCTGTCGGATTCCCATGAAGGCCTTAGGAAGCCCAGCTCTCACCGGGCATCTGGAGGCAAGAGCTAGTATTTCCTTTTAGATCATTCCTCTCGTTGGGATCTGAAGCGGTCAAAGGCTCTTGCTTATTAAGAATGTTGCATTTTAATTCATGACCTCTAGTGACATGTTCAGTTGGCAGTAAGATTTGGATACATCTGATGTCTATTCCTGCAGTCACTAAGTCAGTCATTAAGTCGACATTCGAGTCCTGAGTACCTACCATGTGCCAGATGTTGTGATTATGCTGAAAACTGACATAAGTCCAGACATGATATTAAGAGTAATGACCCATCTACATCCACACCAACCAACTGAAATGTCTGAATGCCCAATGCGTCGTAATAGATCCTGCTGGGACTCCATGCTGGTGCATTAAATAAGGCATGGCCCCTGGTTTCAGGCAGAGTCAGGAGAGACAGGCTTTAAAACTCTCATTTGAATGCTAAGTGGAAAGGCTAATCACGAGATCATAGAGGTTGGGTGTCTTACCCTGCAAGGGGCTATCAGGGAAGACTTTGGGAGAAAGTAATGCCTGCATTAAGTGTTGAAGGATGATATGGTCATCACTACAAACAGAAAAAAAAAAAAATCTGTGGTTACCTTATATCCTGTGATTAATATAAAGCCGAAGTTTTATTCTGCCCCATACATGAATAGTACGAAGAAATAGCTTTGTGCCGCGAGAGCACATGCTAGTAAGGAAGCTCGGATCCCCCAAGGAATTCGAGGGCGGAAACTCTTCCTGGAGGGAAGAAAGTCTGAATGTTGCTTTGTGCATGTAATTTGACGGGTCTGCTGGTGGCCAAGCACAAAGACAACACATTACACGTCAAAACAATATGTCAGGATATTATGACGGCACTGAGCCTAATTTCAATCACATTCCTAGAGTAGTTTTCACGGCTACTGCCCAGAAAAGAATGCCACAAGCACCACAGACCGTGGCCAAGCTAACCTTTGCCCTAGATGTGTGCCAGGAGAAAAACGGCGCTGAACCAGCATTCAGGAGCTCCGCACCAAGCAAAGCTTTGTGCTCTTATCCATTTAAGTAGTATGGGTTTTTGTTTTTTTTTTTAAAAAAAGGCATTTTTTTTTAAATTGCAGTTGATGAAGAATGGACTTGAATAGAGTCATGTATATATTTTAAAAAGTTCCTTTTTAACAGGTAATTTGGGGATTGTTGATAAACAAATGCTATTGTGGAACTCATTCCTAATGGCATGGGTAGCCATTTTGGTTTGGATAAATCTAGGTTCAGATTCTTATTCTGACATTCACTACCTGTGGGACCTCAAGCAAGTCACTGGATCTCACGAAGCCTGTGTTTTCTCACCTGTAAATGGGGGTGATAATAATATATCCTAGGATTTTTTTTTTTTAGAATAAAATTAAGGAGCACTTGGGTGACTCAGGTGGTTAAGCACTGGACTCTTGATTTTAGCTCAGGTCATGATCTCAGGGTTGTGGAACCGGGTCCCGTGTTAGGCTCTGCACTCATCAGAGAGCCTGCTTGAGATTCTCTCTCCCTGCACCTCTGCCTTCCCCCTCAACATGTGCACTCACACTCTCTCTCTCTCCCCCTCTCTCTCTACAATAAATAAATCTCTTAAAAATTAGATAATTTTGCACCCTGAGCTTAGAACAAAGTTGACAGTTATTATGATTATCATGGAAAGAGCCATGTATGATATCAGGATATATTTTTTTAATTTTTAATTTTTCTATAAACATATAATGTATTATTAGCCCCAGGGGTACAGGTCTATGAATCACCAGGTTTACACACATCACAGCACTCACCGTAGCACATACCCTCCGAATGTCCATAACCCCACCACTCTCTCCCTATCCCCCATTTTTAACAACTATTACTCTTATGTAGGAGATGCATTGGAATAAGTCTCAAATTCTTTTTTTTTTTTGCTATTAATATCACATATATGTTCTGTTTTTTTTAATTTAATTAATTTTTTTTTTTCAGTGTTCCAAAATTCATTGTTTAGGCACTACACCCAGTGCCCCAAGCAATACATGCCCTTCATAATTTCCACCATGTGGCTCACCCAACCCCTACCCTTCTCCCCTCCAAAAACCCTCAGTTTATTTCTCAGAGTCCCCAGTCTCTCATGGTTTGTCTCCCTCTCCAATTTCCCCCAACTCACTTCTCCTCTCCATCTCCCAATGTCCTCCGTGTTATTCTTTATGCTCCTCAAGTAAGTGAAACCATATGATAATTGGCTCTCTCTGCTTGACTTATTTCACTCAGCATAATCTCCTCCAGTCCCGTCCATGTTGATACAAAAGTTGGGTATTCATCCTTTCTGATGGAGGCATAATACTCCATTGTATATATGGACCATATCTTTTCTATCCATTCGTCTGTTGAAGGGTATCTTGGTTCTTTTCCACAGTTTGGTGACTGTGGCCATTGCTGCTAGGAACGTTGGGGTACAGATGGTCCTTCTTTTCAGTACATCTGTATCTTTGGGGTAAATACCCAGTAGTGCAATTGCAGGGTCATAGCGTAGCTCTATTTTTAATTTCTAAAGGAATCTCCACACTGTTTTCCAAAGTGGCTGCACCAACTTGCATTTACACTTTAAAGAACTGGAGAATCAACAACAAATTAAGCCAACCCCACACACAAGAAGGGGAATAATCAAGATTAGAGCAGAGATCAATGATATAGAAACTAGAAGTCTCAAATTCTAACATAAAGTGTTTCAGAGAAATAAAAGAAAACTATCCTTCATTCTTGTATTGTCCAGCAATATGGTGAGTGGGTAGTCATTTACCCTCGTTAAGCCCAGTCTTCTGATCATAAAAATGGAAATAATAAATAATTAGATATTAATAAAAGGGAGTGTTTATTATTAACCTGTAAATGACATGACTTCTGTCTCTCTTATGGTATCTCATTTCACCCATATGGAGGAAATATCAGCGTTTTCATCTTACAGGGGAAACAGCTGAGGCACAGAGAGATTAAGTAACTTTTCCAAAGTTGCACAGATAAGAAGTGGCAGAGCCAGGATTCTGATGGTCTGTTTTGAAGGTTGTGTTTTTAGCCACTGACTATACAGCTCACAGTTAGGATATGCTGGGAAATGAATGACGGCTTATAGACCATTGTGAAATTCTCAAAAAGAATATTTCCTGTAATATGAGGCATATTTATGTAATCTACAGGGTAGATGAAATGCTTTGGAGATAAAGAAAGTCTTAAATCTCTCACCTTCAGAGTTGTTAAAGAAAAGAATCAAAAAATATCTGTGTGACAGCTGACCTTCTTGACAGTGAACATTATGGGGCTAACCAAAATAAGCGATTTATAACAGGAAATATATCTCTATATTCTGTCAGCCCTTCTTTGGGAGCTTTCCTGCCATCCTAGGTCCTGTTTCTGGCTCCATTTCTCCTATCTACAGCTATATACCACACTCATGTCCTTTTTGTCCCTATCAAAGCTTCCAGAACCCAAGCACACCAGTCGGTGCTGTTGGCCAAATCAGCAAACATCTTTCAACGTCTTAGATGATACTTAACCATTTCCAGTGCCTATGACACATGATGCCAAGACAATTTTCATCTTTTCAAGAAAGCCCTTTAAAAGTGATATAAGTGGCAGCAGCATTTCAGGCTGAAGACCCCTCCTGTACAGGCTAGACATGGTGACCCATTTACGGCTTTGTCCTAACTTTGTATATTGAATCAAACAAGGAATAGGTGATAGGATAGGACTGGATTTCAAATATGGCTTGTGAACTTTCTCTGAAGGCAATAAAGTAAATAAATGAGTTGCTTCCCAAGATGATAATTGAGAAGCAACTTTCATTTGGATGTGTGTATTTTTAAGGCTTTTCTAATTCTTATTGTCTCATCTAGTATATTGCCAAGTATTCTCAGCTCAGGGAGGGCAGTTTTAACCTCACCATTTATAGGAAACAGTACAAATATGTGTTCTCATTCCCAAGTAGCAAAGTCTCTATTACTCATGACTGAAGCCATAGGAGGCGAGAGATTGGGAATTAAGCAATTCTTAAGTTTATCAACTAGGGTGTCCTAAATGAAAGTACTGGTCATGAATTTTTTTCTGTTTGTGATACTCACTTTGTGCCAAACATAGGAAGACTTGTTATGGGTTTTGATAATTGGAGTCCTTTCATCTTGGACATGGTGGAAATCTTGTCTTTCTGCTACAAGATGGTAGATTGAATTTGTCGATCAGTTGCTTGTAATTTACCCAGCAGAGTATCACCCTTCAGAGCTCTGCACCCAGACAGATCTGCATGGTCAGGCAAAGAATATACCGGGGAGAGCCTGTGCCCCTCTTTATTGGGTACCTATCTCTGTTCTCCTAGATGTGAGGGATGTCTGAGAGACAGACGCAGCATAATCAAATTGTTGGAGACGTCTTTATCGTTCCATGCCTGGGATGGTTTCAAGTAATCCCTTCTCGGGATACTGAGAGAACAAATGGTATTTGGTATTTCACAAAATGTCTTCAGTGACTCTGTCTTGCTAATGTTTGGGGCTTGGCAAATGGAAATACCTCCTGGCTATAATTTCCTTCCCTTTCTGATTTGAAGGTTATGGGAGAGGGCAGGAGAGGGACATAACACATGCAGTTCTGATTTATCTTCAAGTCACTGAATACTTGTTTAAGGTGTGAAAGAGTTATTGGTTCACTAGGGCTTGTGAGAGTTCAATCCAAGAGCTCTAACCTCTTGAACCAAGAAGTGATCTTTGTCAGAGCTGGATAATCAGACACTTAAAAGTGTGATTTTTTTTTTCTAACATTAGATCCATGAAACTCAAGTGGATTCTATATTTGGTTTAGAATTATCCCATCTCTAAAAATTCTGAGAGGGAACGCAGCCAGTGAATGGATGGTTTGTTATGACCGAAACATAAATTTGTACATTTCCTCCTTAGTTTAAAGCCAAGTTTTATATCATATATTAAGAGCCTCAATCATATACTAAGAACCTCACCCTGCTCTCTCTGCCTAGCCAAGTTTATCCTTCACTACTTTACATATCAACCCTTGGCGTAAATCAGCAAGTCTCATGTTCTCACCCCTTCTTCTTTAAGGTAATTTTGTGGGGTTATTGGTGGTTTTTTTGTTGTTGTTGTTGTTTTTAAGGATTTTATTTACTTATTTGACAGATAGATCACAAGTAGGCAGAGAGGCAGGCGGCGGGGGCCGGGGGAGCAGTATCCCTGCTGAGCAGAGAGCCCGGTGCAGGGCTCAATCCCAGGTCCCTGAGAGCCACCCACTTTTTTATAATTTTTTTATATATTTTTTTTATAATTTTGGATATATCTGGTGGGAAGAACACCCACTTGAGGGTAGAGGAATCATTGGAGCACTCATATACTGACACATCCTTATAATCACCCAGTGAAAGTGCCAGAGAAGAGATAGAACCTTGAATCAGCTGGGAATGCCTTTTTTACTGGGAAAATAATCCCAGTATTATCCCAATGAATGCAGAACATGGATTCAATGTTCTGTAACAATATAACTTCCAAACCACCCCTTTGCCAGGAGCCACAGATTGGCTACAGGACAGCATGTTAGGCTAGTGCCAGGGTTCAGATTTAGGGACTAGAACCAGGTTAAAAGAAGTCAGAGCGTGAAGGGCCAAAAACAAGGCCAAATCAATGTCCAGACAAACTGGGACACAAAATCAGTCAGTATATTCAGAATCCAGGAGTGAGGCCAAAAGATGGTAGTAAAGCTGTGGTCATGGGTCAAATATAAATGGCATAAAATCTAGACTGAAGTTAGGATAGAGACCCAAGAGATGCTAGGTGATCGTTGCAAATGACCCTTCACAATTTGGTGATTTCTGTTATGACTCACTACGGCTGGGCTGTGCTGACAAGAGGGACGAGGTCTGATACGTACCAAGGACTATCTGTGGCAGACCAAGAGCATACTATGTTTGCATTTTCATTTTATCTTTGATATTTCGTCACTAATCTTTCCAGTTTAAAAGAAAATAAAAATGCATTTTTAATATTCCATAAGACCAGTGCTAGGGCTGAGCCCAAATAAATTTCCAAA